>JAOYMZ010061301.1:0-12968 GCA_025802335.1 Pinguicula primuliflora
ACTAGAAATAAGGAGATGTGGCCATCCATGACTTGTATGCTCACACGATTAGAGAGAGAAAAACGATCCGGGCTAAATGGGCTAAACGGGTTTTCGTCCGGCCCGTTTAGCCTATTTTCGAAAACGGGTGAATACGGGCGGTTGCGGTCCGGACTTTAACCGTTTAACAAAATGGGCGGTCAGGTTTATTAAAATTGAAAACGGGCGGATACGGGCGGGACCCGTATAACCCGCATTTATAATTAAATATTTTTAATTAATTTTTTATATAAATAAATTAGCAAACACGGGTAAAACGGGTTAAAATAAAATGGGTAAACGGGTTAAACGGTTAAATTAATTATTTTAATAAAAAACGGGCGGATACGGGCTAAGCCCATTTCCGCCCGTTTAAAAACGGTCTGGTCCGGTCTGGGTTGAAAAAAAACGGGCGGTCTTCAGCCCGCCCGTTTTCGAAAATGGCCCGGTCCGGTCAAGGCAGTCACGGACCATTTTAAAAAACGGGCAGCCCGCCCGCCTGGATGCCTCTCTCTCTACACACGATTGCTGACCTTCTTCTTCCTTGATAACCGAATTGCTCATTGAGCCCCTAAACATTCACTCCAATTCCTCACATTGTGCATCAAATCCAATTAGCTCAACTGGTGAACTGAACATCTTCCAACATGTTGATCCATGATTCTATACCTTACCTATCAAAAAAATATCCATGACGAGCGACAATTGCCACTCCTTCCAAACACGCTGCACGTCGCGCATGTAAACATGGTGAGATTGAGACTAATAACAGTGATACACATAGAGTCGTGTTGTCGTGTGACTGCTTTTGGCGTGTGATGTATCAACACTCTACACTTAGAGATACCCAAAAGATCGAGTAAGGTCCACCAGTTCGGGTCAAAGAGGGGTTGGCTAGTGATTCTAAAATTTACTATTGCACTCAAATATTATGAATTTAAACTTGCTCAGCAACATGAGGCTGTTACATATTGCAACAACATGAAGCTATTACATATGGCTTGCCAAGTATGGTTTACATCCCTACCGTGATTTGCAGGTTATTACGATAGGACGTTGGGTTTAACTACCTCGATAGGATTCCATACATTATCAAAAAAAGGTCCACTAGTTCGGATTTGCGTCTGACCAAAGAGTTTGGAAAGGCCCAAAGTTACTGATGGGCTGAGGATTGTGTTTTAGAATTTGGACATAAATAGTATACTCGGCCGCAGTTGTCAGGTAATTGGGCCTTGAATCCGTTATATATACTTTACCTTTAGTGATACAAGAATCAAGATGGATTCAACGATGGTGGATAACCAAACAAGCAAGCAACAGGAAACAGGTTAATCGAAAGACAAGAAGCACAAAAATCTATTTCAAAACAGTTTCGAGAAACCTGAAGAAGGCCATCGTTCTTGCACCAACATTTGAATTCGAAGAACCTCCCTAAATCAGCAGATGCAGCACAAGAAGATGCTTCGATTGCACGCGGAAATAATCACAAATGATTATCGACCCTCAGTCGGATTGCTTCAACAAATGAAAGGGAGAAAAGGTGTCGACGGAAATTGCTAGATTCTGACTCCAAAATCTGGGCCGTGAGTTTAAGAGAGGGCTATAAGCCCAAGCTTGTAAATAACGTTTTTTGGTCAATAAAATTTCATTGCTTATCAACAAAAAAAAACTCACTACAAATCACATGGCCAAGTCCATACCAAAGTTAGCAGGGACGGTGATGCATTACTTGAATTCAGCAAAGTCAAGCAAGTAAAGCAAAGCTCTCTTGTACCCAGTATGGAGGATCCATCACCAGACATGGATCAGACTTCTCAAAATCACCAACCTAGAAACGAAAAAAATGGAACAAGGTTTCAAACGAGTTAAGTTTACAGGGCATCTGTCAGTCTCCAGAGTAGAGAAATGAGAACAAATGACTTCACCTTCTGGTTGCAGCTTGGGCAGTGATGGTATTTGTGCCACAGACAATCCATCGAAGGGCAGAGAAAGCAGACGCCAAGCATCATTGGCATCATACAACCAACAAAGGCAGTTAAACTCAGATTTGATCTGCATCACAGTAGAGGATGGGCGTAGGCCGTAGAACAGTACGATGTGATTTGTCTGTCACGACTCACGAGTGGCGACCCCTAAACAGACATTGGAACTTAACACATTGGGAAAAACTAGAATTAGAACTTAACACATTGGGAAAACCCTCTGTTCGAGAAGGTGGTCGCCTAGGCGCCAGCCAGTATCGCCTAAGCGGGTGTCTAGGACACCTAAGCGCTAGGCGGGCCCAGAATGTCCAACGTTTTCTCAAACACGGGGAATAACTAGAACTGCTAACTACTAGATCCTATCATATAAGGCACTCATCAACGAGGTTATGCATTAGACAGATACCAAACTAGTTGTATGGTTAGATCATGAGCATTGTATATCGATGTTGGGGTTCTGTATTTATTAACTCATGGTGAATCTCTATTTCCTTTCAAAAAGATGAGACTATAAAGCAGATAAATATATCTATCCACAGATCGCATAGCAACTTCATGATGATAGATTATTCAATCTCATCCTTCCATATTCATAAACCTCACTTCCCAACATAATCCAAGGCATTAGGATAAGTAAAAGTCCATACCCTAAACAATATGCGTTGCCTCAAATCTGTAGCAGAAAAGTCAGAAACGAAATTAAAATCCACAGCCTGTTTTCTCTTCATACTAATCAACATTGGTGATCTGACAAGGATCAGATACGGCAACAAGCTATGTTTATGCGTACGAGAAGGTCCATAATAATCAACCAATTTCGTTTACCTCAAATTCTAATCATTTTCATGAACAAAACATAAGCAGAATAGAAAGATAACGCTTGCCAACCCCATGGCAACCATGAAAATTTTCCTGGCAACCATTTACATCTAGAATAAAGTCAGTCTGTTGGTTCAAGAGGGAAATTAAAACAAAAGCCAAAAAAAAGGGGTGGAGAGGAGAGAACATTACACGGTGCTGGTGTATCGCAGTAAATCGTGTGTTAATTATAGGAATCCCCTTGGGGTCTCCATACATCGCGTTCGACGGAACAACACCGGCTTGATAAGGGTTTTCCGCGGCGCAGTACTGTTTGTGGGGAGGGGTCGCCTGTTAAGCGGCGCTGTACGGGATGACGATGACGATCGCCGACTCGTCGTACTTGAACCCTTTATCTATAATCCCGTTGACTCCTCCTGTAAGCGTGCAAATTAAGAGTTTTTTTAGGCTGATAAATGGAAACTCTCCAGCCCAATCTCTGATAAATTAGGCGACAAAGCACTTTTATTGAGATTTAAACTCCATACATAAAAGTCCAATCTCTTTAATCAAAATTTACTTAATTGACACTGGCCTTGTTTGTGCAAATTCAAAGGTTTGAATGCAGAAGTTATATGGGGTGAACTCGAGAGAGGGTGAACTTGTCCGTGTGTGATGTGATCCATCAAATCGGGTCGCCGTCGTCCACCTTGAACTGGACAGAGCAAGCCCATATATTATGGGCCGCGAGATGCATAAATTTAAATCCAAGTGATATCAAAGATTAATTTTTGATTGAAAAAAAAATCGAGAGTCGAGAACAATGATTTAGGTTAGAATGGAAAGATATGGGCCTTTTTTTTATACGTAGGAGGCCAAGTAAGAAAAGTACAAAGTGTGAACCACCCATCAGGGTGGATCAAAAGCAAAAGAGGCCAAGGAAGTATTCCCTCGAGACATGATGCCAGGTGGAGGTAAGGCTAGTAGTGGCCGGTGGAAGAGGTCCATCCACCGAAAGTGTATGTATATTCGAAGATGAAGCATCAGAAAACTGTCCTGGGCTTGGACTGAGGATCCAGCTTCCAGCATCATGCAAGATCAGTGCAGGGAGGTTAGTCGCTCCCAAGCTAGTTGAGCCCCTACCAATAGAAGGCTCAACGGCCAAAGTGATGGACGGCTCCCGTAACAGAACATGGGGGGCAAAGTTAGGGCGTCTCAACGCTACCTTTGCTATAAGGTCGGTCGAGCCATTCTCCGCTCGAGGGATGGATTGGAAAACAATGTCCTGGTGCCCCTCCAACCGGTTCCGAGTTCATCGAATCAATGGCTCGGCAATGATATTTTCCTCACGCCTTAGCAGTAAGTTCAAAGCTTCACAGCATGACCCCATGTATTGATTCTTTCCACACCATGCCAGATGGCCCTTAACTTTGCCACCACCACCGAACAAGCACCAAATCTGCCAGAGATTTTCCTTACTAAGCCAGAGGAGGAATTCCATATAACAACACCATAAGCCGCCACATTTGACGATCGGTGCACCACAACATCAGCGTATACGAGGAAATCAACACTTGAGGACACCGAAGCTAGAAAAATACCCGAGCAATGCGGTAAACTGCTCAAAGCTATAGATCGTGTAGACTGTGTGAGAGATAAACCATAGAAAACTCTTTGGGTTTCACAAAATTGAGCTTGTATGGATGAAGTTACCGCCTGAGTGGGAATATATTTATTTTGAAAAATGAATTCATTCCTCGTTGTCCAGAGGCGCCAACATGTGATTGAAAAAATAACCTGCGCAGTCTGGAGATCCTTGCAGCTTTAAGATTATAGAAAATCCAACCGGCTGCGACCTCCAAATGCCAAAAATTTGCTGAAAATTGCACAACCAGGGCTTGCCAGACCAACTGACTATGATTGCAATCCCTCAGTACGTTAATTGTTGTCCCTCAAGACCATAGAACACACAAACAGGGGAGAGGGAGATCTTCCTACGGAAGCGCTCTACATTGGTCCATAAACAATTCTGTACCACCTTCCAAAGGAAAAACTTGACTCCTTCTTGTACTTTCAGGGACCAAATGAATTCCCAATCTGTGCATTCAGGATTAAGGACAGAAGATGTGATAAGATCATAAGATGAAGACACTGAGAACTTCCCATTCTTTGAAAAGTGCCAGAACATAGTGTTGGGCCCTGCTTCCCTGGATGGAGGAGGTGTGGCTATAACTGCTTGTATTAAGGATACAGGTAGCCACTGCGAGAGCTTAGGAATGTCCCAATCCTCCAAGTCATTACTAAAATCTTTAACCAACAGAGAGAGGGCAGCATGGCAGAGTGGCAATAGAGAAAAAGGTTGCAACGTCAGAGATAAATTCTCCCATGTGTCCGTCTAGAATCGAGCTGAAAGACCATCCCCGACGGCCCACCCACAACCGCTTTAATAACATCGAATAGTCCGATCATGGCTTTCCACAGTCGTGAACCACTAGATGGTAGCCTCTGATGAAGAACACTATGGCCCTGGAAATCGTATTTTGCCTCAAATATTTTGATCCACAACTGTTGTTGACGTCCCTGGTGTTCAGCGATTAGCTGTTGACGTACTAAGTGGTAACACCACAGTTTGCATAATATAACTTGGAAGAGCACAGAGAATAGCTTTACTTAAGACCACCCTACCCGCAAGAGATATGCGTTGGTTGGACCATCTTCTTGTGCATTCCCGGATCTTCATAAGTTGTGAGTCATATGTAGATGCAGAGACCCGCCCATGTATTAAAGGGATGCCTAGAGATGTTCTAAGGTCCTCCACACGACGAATGCCCAGGATACCCTCCTCAACTTATGACGCTGTGGAGAGAGACACACTTGGAGATGTCCAAAGCATGAATTTTCTTGCATTCATTGTTTTTCCAGATGATAGGAGAAAGCCTCCCATGATCTCCAGCATGTTCCTATCTTAATAAGCAGTACATTCCGCAAACAGTATAAGATCATCAGAAAAAAGTAAATGAGAGAGGGGAAACCTAGAGCATCTGAAGGTCAGGGGCTTCCAATGGCCGTATGAGAGAGGGGAAACCTAGAGCGTCAGTCGCAAATCGTATGAGAGAGGGGAAAACCTAGAGAGATTGATTGCGTGAGTGAGACGCTCCATACATAAGATGAATAAATAAGGTGAAACTGGATCACCCTGTCTCACTCCTCTTTGTGGACCAAACTCGGAACCTCTCTGCCTATCCCAGCAAACCTGGGTAGAACTCATTTCCAGTGAGGAAAGGATTACATTGAGAAGCAACGGGGAAATGCCAACATCCAGAAGAGTGTCATGTATGAAAGACCATTCGAGCTTATTAAATGTCTTGGCCAAGTCAATCTTGATAGCCATGTGTCCAGTTTTCCTCTTTGAATACTTCATAGAATGAATAGCCTCCTGTGCAATGATGATGTTATCAAAAATGCATCATCCCTATACAAAGATGGATTGGTTCTCAAAAATCAAGGAGGGCATGACCAATTTCAGACGATTGGCCACAATTTTTGAAATCAGTTTGGCACATATATTGATCAGCGTAATGGGTCTAAAATGTTCAAATCGCTTTGGATTGGAGATCTTGGGCAGAAGGGTGATTAATCCTTTGTTGGAATCTGAAGGCACCGAGCCATTTCCGAACACCTATGTCACGAAAGCAATTAGAGATGCAGAGATAACATCCTTGTTAATTTGATAAAACCCAACAGTAAAACTATCCGTTCCCAGAGCCTTATCTGGATCCATGCTAAATAAGGCAGCCTTGATTTCTGCTGGCAGGATCTCTTGACTGAGAAAAACAGTCTGGGTTGCCGATAATAGCGGGAAGTGTCCTCTCAGGGGATAGGAAGGAAGCACAACTCTTGGAACACTTACAGAGGCACCGATCGGTTTGAATATGGTCATTGCATGACAGAGCAAAAGAGACTTGTCCGAGCACCAGGAACTATGCAGATTTTACAACAGCATTTGTTTTTGACAAGCCTCAAGCAGATTCTACACATAGGGTGGCTGCTAATGGGTATTCTAGCCTTGTCTATTGATGAGGAGTCAGGTGGTGTTCGTCCTCCGTCTGCAGTTTCTGAATTGGTGAATCAATTGCCCATTATTGAGGATCTCACAGTACCTGGACCATGGCTTATGGCCCCAAATGAGAGTGATGTCATACCCGAGATTCTGAGGCCCAACCCATATCAATTCAGCCTACTATTGGACATTCTGGCTGATTTGCTGTATTGGATAGTCAGGTAGAAGATGCTGCTACGGGCTTGAGCCACTTCGCAGGCCCTTCCTCTGCTCCCTTATCCAACACCTCCATGGCTCATGGGAAGAGGAAATTAAATGCTCACAAACAGATCAAGGATTCCAGTTGGGTCGAGCGACTAGCCACTGGGCTGTTCTCCAAATAAGTCCCTCGAGGTAGGCATACGGGCCGCTCTTCATCATCTGCCCCAGTTTCACCAACACTTCATGGAAAAGGCCCAGTGGTAGTTGACCCAGCTAGCTTTTCTATTTCTGCCACTACCTCAGCTTCCGGCTCCACTTTTAATCCTCATCACGCCGTGGTGGTAATACCGCACCCCACTCTTGCAAGTTCAGAATTGTCTCACGACTCCTTCCCCTGCTTTGCATACAAGCAGTTCGAGCCGAGAGGTGTGCATTTAAAAACCTGCCTCAGGGCTCTTCTCACATGATCAAAGACCACACTCTTAAAATAGAAGCTCAAAAACGAGCCAAGGATATGGATAGTGATTTACCTATGGATGAGGGGGGCCTCCCTCATCAGGTTGGTGATGAAGATCACATGGACCCACTAGGGTCATGACCCACTAGGGGAAGTTCCTGCGTCTCAGTAGGATACTTAATCTTTTGCCCTCTCTTCATGGCTTTACACATCATATCTTGGAACGCTCAGGGCGTTAAAAATGCTACAACTATCTCCGCTTTGCGGGACCTTATCTAATCTCACAAACCCTCTATAATCTTTATCTTGGAGCCTCGTGTTAGTGGAGCTGAGGCAGCGGTTATCATTCATGGTCTGGGCCATGGATTTGAGCATTCCTTTCGCATTGAAGCATCTGGTTTTTGCTGGGGGAATTTAGGTCGTTTGGAGAGACGAACTGTCTGTGGAAGTGATCTCGGTTGATTGGCAGTTTGTACATCTTTCAGTGTGTTATATGAACTCTTTACATTGCAACATTACAACAGTTTATGGCAATCCGAATCCAGCTATTCGCAGGAATATATCGCCTCAACTCTCCAACATAGTAAACACCATTGTTCTTCCTTGGCTACTGATAGGGGATTTTAATGCGCTTCTTAGTTCAAGACACAAGCTTAATGGGAGGCCCTCAAACAGCTCTAGTCATTTTCGGAACTGGATTGATCTGGCCGGTGTTAAATCCCAAGATTTCTCTGGCTCACGTTTTACTTGGGCTAGAGGTGGCTGTCATGAACGAATAGACTGGGCTCTGGCAAATACTGATCTTGTTTTGGGTTCCTCCTCTCTAGGAGTCCGCCATCTACCTCGGGTGGCTTCAGACCACTCCCCCCTTCTGGTTTATGTCAATTTTGCAAGCCTTGATATTCCTCAGGCTCCCTCTTTTCGTTTCATGAATGTGGGTCTCGCATAACACATGGCCTTCTTATTTTTTGGATAATTGGAACCCAGAGACTCTCCTGATACAGGCGCTTGCGGATCCTCGTCCTAAACTGGACTCTTGAACATTCAATATCTTTGGTGATATTTTCAGGAAGAAACGGCACCTGCAGAATCGTCTTGGTGGTCTTCAAAAAGCCTTGGCTGATCATCCTTCTATATATCTTCAACGTCTTGAAGCATCTCTTCGTGGTGACTTGGAAATTATCCTAACAGAGGAAGAACTCCTCATGAAGCAGAATAATCGTAGTGCATGGATATTGCAAGGGGACAAGAACTTTAAGATCTTTCACAAAGAGATGGGTCTTCGGTGTAAGTAATTCCAGTAAAAAAAAGAGTGCCGAATAGATTCCACACTCTCGGAAAAATCATCTTCCTTCTCAAAACAATATTATTAGTATTAAACAAGAAAAAATAATAGACTGAACCGAGGGTCATCCACAATAGTAACTTTATGAGAAATTTATATTTGAAAAGTAATTTAAAAAAAAGAATTGCAAAAGTAACTTCCATCTTTAAAAATAAATCAAAATTTGTTTAGCATAATAAACGTTGATACTAAACCGCCAACAAATATAATTAAACCCACTCCCACCAACGCCAACCACCATTACGATTTTCTGGTCGTCGGAAAATACAAATCAACATTTTTCTTCTATTATTCCCCATTCTAGGCTCAATTTTTTCCGTCAAATGCAGTAACAAGAGATGGAGAGGCCATCGATGGTTCTAGGTCGTGAATAGTGCAGATTTTAAACTGGTTCCATTTTTGAAGATGCGTCTGATTCTGACTTCTAATTAATTATGAACAATACTATTAAGAGCTAGATATGGGTCATTCATTTTTGGTGCGTGAATTTCAATTTCGTGTGGTACGAACATGTTTCTGTGAAACGAAATATGGAGAAAAGAATTGAGAAAATTTTCTTTGTGTATATTGTATTCACAGTTCATAACCTTTATAGGTTACAAAGCACATATTCTTCCTATAATTACGGGATTCTAATAAGTTAAACTACCTTATTTACAAATTCTTCCTATCTTTAACATTATTATGTAGTTAATTCGATGAATTTTAAGCTTGATCATCGGTCAATAATATAGGGGACAGGCCTGCGTTCTTTCACCCGACATTATTGTCGGGTTTCCCAACTATGTTACTGTAGCAATTTACCCTATATCGCAGCATACAATCTTCTCTCGCCGGACTCCACAAGGGTCTATGCCGTACGCATGTCGAGGCATGCATCTCCATGTTATTCCCATCGAGTCGAAAGAAGAGAAGAAGCTAAGAAAGCTCATAAATCACTATATGAAGTACCACAATGTATTTTTCATTTAAACCAGTAGAACGACTACTTATGACCAATATGTTTGTTACCAATATTGACTATCATCACTAGTCTGACGCATTCAGGAATTCGGCGTAGGCGATGGTGATGGTGCCGAATTAGTCCTTGAAATCCATGAGTGGAGGGACCGCACTCTCCATGAATCGCTAGACGAGTCGGATTATTCGGTGGGTAGCTCATCAACATCTTCATCGCCTGAATTAGAGTTCTCATTTTCGTCATCCTCCTCCTCCTCAGCATCCTTTTCGTCAACTTTGTTAACTTCGTCGTCGTCGTCTTCATCATAATCGTCATCTTCGTTATCGTAGCAATCATAATCATCATCTTCGTTGTCATCCTCCTCCTCATCGTCCTTTTTGTCGTCTTCATCCAAGGCAATGACGACTGGAGATG
Source organism: Pinguicula primuliflora (assembly GCA_025802335.1). Classification (NCBI taxonomy): domain Eukaryota; kingdom Viridiplantae; phylum Streptophyta; class Magnoliopsida; order Lamiales; family Lentibulariaceae; genus Pinguicula; species Pinguicula primuliflora. Next base: position 10,237 of record JAOYMZ010061301.1, read on the forward strand.
GAGTGTGGACATCATCATTCACGTGCCAGGAGTAAGGGCGGCTACAACGGAGCTTGCACGGCAGTTGGGGCAGCTGCAATGTCAGCGTGTGCAGGAGTAGCGGAGACTGAAACGTCGTGCATAGGAGTGAGGGAGACAACATGTCGTTGATGATTCGACATTTTTATTTTTGCAAGCTAACAATAAGATGAAGAATAATTCAAGAGGATGAGGTTGTCATCAATTATAGTATACGTCGTGAACCCAGAATCAGCATCCGAGCCATTTTAAATTTTACAATATATTCTTCGTTGGCATTAATACATCATGTCTTTTCATGCTATGAATTTTCATACGATTCGACAAGGCGAAAACACCATTCGTGCTCCAAACAAAGCAATCGACACGCCCCCGACCCATCGTGCTTATCCCGGAAGAAGAATTCGTGCTTAAACTATCCTGCAATAAGCACAACATCAGTGGTTAAATTCACATCTGACGGTACACATGCAACTACATTTGATAAACCCGGATAACGCAGTCGGGCCCTAAACTCTTAAACAAACCAAGCAATCAACAGGACCGCAACCCATCGTAGTTATCCCGAAAAAGTCATTTGTGCTCTAACTATAGGGGAACTTGTTGCTCCTCAACATCGACCGAGGTTCGTCCGAAGAAAACTACAACAAGCTTGTGTCCTACTTGTATCTCCTCGAACAGTCAAATCAGGGACCGTAACTCACATACATGTCTACAGAAACAACAGATTCCATTATTATTTTTTGGCATTCGGGGCATCGATATGGGATTATGCCTTCAATCGATAAGACACCGACATATCATAGTTATCACGAAAGAGACGTTCGTGATCCAACTATCCCGTATTAAGCACAACATATGCGGTAAACCCGGATAACATTGTCGGGCCCTAACCTATTAAACAAACAAGCAATCGACAACACTGCAATCCGTTGTGGTTATTCCGGAAGAGTCATCCGTCTCCAACTATCCTGTAATCCATGGTTCTATCCACGTTTGATTGTACGATTTTGACTATACGTGGTAATCCCGATTACCTCAGTCGGGCCCTAAACAATTAAACAAATAAAGCAATAGACAAGACCGCGACTCATCGTGGTTTTCCTGGAAGAGTCATTCATGCTCCAACTATCATGTTATAAGCACGTCTGATGGTAAGAGCACGACTATACGTGGTAAACCCAGATAACGTAATCGTACCCTAAAAACTATACTAAACAACTACAATCCGGATAGACGGCACGTGTAGTCTTTTCATAATCTGCGTGTGTTACGTCTTTTTATTAACAGAGCGAGCTTTTCATATTCTGTTGTGATGTCGAACAGCTGAAATAGTATAATTATGATCATTCTTGTTCTATAAATAGATACAACAACAAGAACAAACCTACTCCTCATTCGTAACATGGTTGCCAATGTCGCTTCCTTCTCTGATTCCGTCCCCGTCGGAATAAGACACACCATATTATTATGTACAGTTATCTTTATCCCGAAAGACAAACCAGCAGTTTTCTACCAATTATTATTCCCCCCTGCACACACACAGGTATACAGTGAAATGGTGTTGGTATGTCCTTCGAGATAAAGTGAGTTGTCTCTAATGGACTTTGCTGTCTCCTGATTGTGTTCGCTCCAACTCTTCTAACAATCCCTATCATGGGGTAGTAAAGGTTGGCTATTCAACAAGGAGATTTTACAAGTTCAACCTACTTCCTTGGGATGCTTCTGATTGTGATCAAGCTTCGTCGTCGAGCAATTCTACCATGTTTGTGGTCCAACATTGAAAAAAAAGACATGAGCATGAATCTCCATATTCTTAGTTAAAATCAAAATTGGGTGACCCAACATTGGAAGGAAAAGGACATGAGCATGAATATCCATTTTCTTATTCTTTTTCTTCAAATCTCCATTTTCAGTTTCTTTGACTATGATATATGTAACCTGTTGACATTATTTTATATAATGGATGAAAGGATTGACTGATATGAGCATTTTATAATCCTAATGCGACGCGTCGTATCGATTTTGTCAAATTCATTTAGATACATTCAAAATGTATCAACATGCATGTTTTTTTCATAGTTAAACATCCCGAATAGCCTAGTCGGGACAAACACACTTCAGTCGATATGATCAAGACCCGACGTGGTTAACCCGTTGAACCATTCGTACTCCAACTATCCGTTAATAAACACAACATCCGATCAGACTACACTAATCAAAGACTACATGTGTCTTCAAAATTTACGTCCTTTCATGCATAATAAATGGAAAATAGCAGGATACCACGACCTCAACGCAAATAAATACAACTTCAAATAGATGCAACAACAGCACCCATCCATCTGTATCCACAACATGATTGCCAACGACGCTTCCTTCTCAAGTTTCATCACCGACTCTGCCAGAATAAATTTAAGTGGTGCTGGTGTGTCTTTCTGGATAAAGTGCAGCATGATAGTAGAACGCCCTTCAACACTCCAACATATGATGCTTTCGAAGACGCCGTTTGAGATGATGTGTTGTGATGGATCGAGGCTGAGCGAGCCTCCTCGAAGGAGCACAAGGATACAAAAACTAAATACCAAGTACTCCATGGACAACTACGAATGATTCTGGGATATGGCTTGATTGTTGCACAACAATATTTAATGCACAACAATGGCTTGATCGTTGAACATTGGAAGGAAAATGATATGAGCATTAATATCCAT
>JAOYMZ010061312.1:0-12968 GCA_025802335.1 Pinguicula primuliflora
TATTTTTAATAATTAATCTTTTATTATTATTGTAGGGATGAATTCTGGATAAGTTGTTGGGACATGTAGCATTATTCATTTGAAAAAGCTCATGTTTGTTGTTCTTTAAGATCAATGTCCAAACTAACTTAAAAATTGAGGCTGAGATGAAACATAATATTCATTTTTTGAATAAATAATATAATAATATTAAATATTAAAATAATATTAAATATCATAAGATAATCTGAATCATTTTACTAGACAATTAGACAATAAAATGGCTAAACATTTCGCTCACGGCGACCACTTCTACATAAAATTCATCGATAACAGAATTCACATCAAAGTCATTAGATATCTCACATTCGACGTAAACAACCATCGAATCTAAAAGATATTAAATTCCCATTTTATAGCGAAGAACATTTTTGACACGCTTCATTAACACGTTTCCAACTCTTAAATTCAATTGAAGTAAATATATTATAATGAGTAGTAGTCAACATTCTTCATTCTACATGTTTAAGTATCATCTCTTTTATAGAATACATGCATTATTTGTGTTTCTTTGACTTTTGTGTATGATTCATCTGTCAAAATATAAAGCATGTCAGAAGCTTATAAATATTAAAAATCTATGCAACAAGACATGTAAAAAGGATTATCAACTCTCACAAAAAATCAACAAAACACAAGTGAGGAACTCGGATTTTGCTAAATAACACGAAACCTGCAGGTACGAAAGTTGCACACCGTCTCACAAGTGGTGGGGCCTGCACACACACACCCATGTGTGTGTGTGCGTGTGCTTAGACATATTCGTATGGAATCCGTGCCCAGTTTCGTGGCACATATCACGACTGGAGGAACTCGTGCACAAAAAAACTAGTGAGTATCAACTCAAACCCAATATCAAATCAAGGTACAGACCGACACAGCCCACAGGCCAATGGTATATACGGTCATTTTAATTAACAATCATCCTCACTGATCTGCAAGACAAAAGTAAAATAGATCTAAATCATATAAATAGATGCGTATACCCAGTGGCGGATCCTGGGAGTATTATTAGGGGGTGCGTTTCACATAGGATGCGGATGCTGAAGATATTTGGTGGTTTAATTAGGTGGTGCGGAGGGGTACATATCCAAGGAAAAAAAAATTTAGGGGGTGCGGGTGCACCCCTCCCGCACCCCGATGGTCCGCCACTGCGTATACCCCAACTCCAACTCTATAAGGAGACAGACTTTGTCACAGATCGCCTACGGTATTTTTATATGTACAGTCTTATATATATGGTAAAAAGAACAATTCATATTTGGCACCACCCGTCGTCAAAATTGATTGCACCATTGGCAAGAACATGCGTATGAGATCAAAAGTCTCATGTCCCGGTTCGGTACCGATAACAACGTCACCGATAATTTCTAAAATCCTTTCTCCTTGGGTTAAGTAGTCCTTAATAAGGTTTTAGAAATTTTCGGCAACAAAATCGCCGAGACCGCAACGAAACATGAGCTTTTTGATCTCCTATGCATGGGTTTTTCAATGGTGTATCCAATTTTGACGACGGATGATGACAAGTATGGTTTGTAATTTTTACCGTACATATAAGGCTGCACATATGAAAATAACTGTAACTAACAAACTTTATAACTAGCAAGCAACAGAACTTATTGCAAAGGATACTAGCTAGGAGGTTCAAATAGTTATGAAATGAATAATTAGCAGTAGTTTCTAACATTCAGGCTCCGTTTAGTAGCAAGGATGAATTGGATACAGGAGGATGAGATTTAGTGGAATGGAAAAATATATTCTGCGTTTAGTACGCAGGAATATGTAGGATTTTAGGAGTTTAGGATATAGTGGGATTTAGAAATCTCATGTTTAGTAAGATTTTAAAATTTATGTAAATTTACTATTTTATCCTTAATAGAATAATAAAATGGTAAATTTTGAAATATATTTTTTTCGAAAAGAAAAATATTTTGAAATATATTTTTTTCAAAAAGAAAAATATTTCCAAAAACAATTTTTCGGAATAAAAAATTATTTCCGAAAAAAAATTATTTTCGAAATATTTTTATTTTCGAAAAGAAAAATATTTTCGAATTATATTTTTGAAAAAAAATATTTTTATTTTTTGGAAAAAAATATTTTTGAATTATTTTTAGAAATTATTTTTATTAATTTTTGGATAGTTTTATAAATGAAGGATAAATTAGTAATTTAACCAAAAAAACTCAATTATCCCCCTAAATCCCATAGGTTTACAATGGAAAGTTAATCCACCTAAATCCACCCTTTTCCCGGGTCAATCCATTTGACCTGGGAAACTCTTTCTCAAGCCATCCCACCTACTAAACACAGGATATAGTTGGATAATTTTTCAAAATCTCACTATATCCTATCTACTAAACGGGGCCTCAATGAATGCTAAACTCATTTTTTTAGCAAGGCAATGCTAAACTTTTTTTATTTATATCCGAATGAAGAAGATCATGTCAGAACAAATTCACAGTACACAACAAATATGCCCAAGATGAAATGAAGAGATTCGCTAGAATATTTTAATGGCCACAAAATCCAATGCCAGAAAATATGAGTTGATATGCGACGACACTTGGGCGCCGATCGACCCCATCTGGAGGCTTATATGGCGGCTGTAGGTACCAGAAAAACTCAAGCTCTCCACGTGGAAAATGTTCAGGGGTCTCCTCTGGACCAAAAGCGCATGACGCGCGGGTAACTATAACGGCCTCCGTTTTGACAAACGATGACCTTCGCCGCTGCTTCTGTGATTCAACGCAGGTGGTGGCCCTTATCAAAGATCGAGGGCCAAATGTATGCAACCCTATCATTAGAAGGATCCATTCACTATGGGATAACTTCTCATGGTGTGAGTTGGGTCATATACTGAGACGTTGTAACACAACAGCAGACAAAATGGCCCAACTGAGCCTAGCCCAAACTAATTTCTAGTTAAAGAGGTGCACTTACGAAGCTCTTTTGGGGCAAGCCACACCTCAAGTGTTCTCCCCGCGAGCCGAGATCTTTGTTTTCCAACCGACATGAGCATTAGTTAGCTTATTTAGCTTATTTAGCTTATTTTTATCGTGTTCTGTGTAATTCGGTCAGCAGGCCTCCCTAGTATTTATAAATAAAGCCCTAATAGCTCCGTTACAAATTTACAATGTTATATTCATTATACTAATCTTTTGCCCTTCACATATATGATCTAGCCAGCAAGGACGGACAATTTATCAAGAGAGCTGCTACACGTACTATCATTAAATTGAATTTTTAAATCGAAAAATAGCAAAATGACGAAAATGCCCTTATCATTTAGCACAGAAATACAGTCTAGCGAGCAATATTTTCGTCTTTTTGCCCCATTCGGTCTGGTGTTCGGTTTAGGCTTGGGTCCGTTCAACATTTTTCATTTGTCAAATATCTCGACTTCGTTAATTATGTACTGAGCTACACCTGCAATAATACCCACCAAGCAAAATCGTCTCCAAGCAAATAAAGAGAGGACATTCACACCCAATTGTCGATGCATCATAACCAAATCTAAATTCATAATGAGCAGTACAGGACAAAGAACCATATATCCCTCGATCTGCAAGTTAGTTAATGAAAGAGAGAGGTTAGACCTCGAATCCTAAAACTTCAGAGCAAACTTTTTCCCTACGTCGAGTTCGAGAATATTCGTACCCCGAACTCCGACAGCATCTGTCTCCTTCCCGTTGGCACGATCTCATTCCTTATTATCAGTTTTGCATCACACCAGATCTCACTTGTTCATCACAATTAGGTGAACTCATGAATAAGAGGTCTCGGGTTCATGCCCCACCAAAAGCGCTTGGTCAGGTCTAATACATAGGAGCCTTTGAGCTGGGTGCAGGCCCCCTAGATTAATCGAGAGTATAAAAAACTCTCGAATACTGGAAAGGAAGGGGAGTATTCCTCCCAATTTACCTAACTAAAAAAAAGTCACTTAGCACTGAAAATAGCAACAATACGCAATGCAAATATCAGCTGTTATTCATCATCTGATTTAACAATCACAACATTCATGATGACATCGACAGGAACATACAAGTGAAACGAGAGCCGAGTTTCTAACGCAAGACGAGAGTTTGAAACAGTTTGGGAAGGAAAACGTTCTAATTCTAATGGTACATGGGCAAGTGTGCACAGCCAAACATGATCTACTCTTGTCATCAAAAGCAGTAGAGCATATAAAACCATCTTGCAGGCTCGAAAAGGACGTTAAATAACCATGGAGCCAACGACGAGCAGCAGGAATCATGAGCTATAGATCCACGGGACTTTTTTAAGAGTACACGACGCCCATCTTTTTGGCAAACTCGTCATCATCTTCATCATCTACATATTCCTCTACAGCTTCGCCATTCTCGTCATACAAATCAGCGTCCTCACCACCACCCTGCTCGTAGTCATCGTCACCGTCCCTCTGCTCATAGGCCTCATATTCTTGGTCTTCTCCATACTCAACGGATCTTGGATCTTCGACCTCTTGATTGCTAGCATCAGTTTGGAGGGTAGGGGTGGAGGCACTCGTCACTGCTATCTCCTCATTCACTCCAGAAAGAGTGGTTGTGTCGGTGTCAGTTGCCTCCTTTGCCACTTCCTGGTTTTTATCTTCTGTAATGGCTTCGGTGTTGGATGAAGCCCTTCCACCAGTACTCCCATTGGTTTCACCTCTCTTCCGCTTCAAAATCTCCTGCAGAGACTTCGGCCCTTCAAATGAAAGATCACTTCCACTTTGTTGATATACATCACCCATCAAATGTTTTCTCTTGCCAAGTGATCCTTGATCAATTACATCTTCTACACTCGTTTCTTCTTTTTTCTTGTTTTTCAACTCAGCAAGTCTTCTTGGGCCAACAAATTCAACATTCATATCTCCCATAGCATCTCTGTGCAGACCTCTATAGTTCTTGCCTCCATTAGAGAAAGGTTCTTCCACCCTTCCTTTTATCCTGTCTTGTATTCTTCCTTGGACAGAGGCTGTCCTTGACGTTAGAGGAGACAACCCACCACGATCTGTGTTCCTCCTAATCGGATCCCTGTCACTCGGAGATGGTGATCTTCTAGGAAGCCTTATTCTACCACGAAGGCGACTGCTAAGAGAACTCTCACGTATGGAAGTACGGAGGTCGTCCCTCTGCACACCTTGGTAGCTTTCACCTCCAGCCTGCATGTCATTGGAATATTCGTGACTAATGACAGACCTTAAGCCATTAGGCCTTTTGTGCTTAGCTAAACGGTGCCTGAGATCCAATTCATCAATTTGACCGAAGGCATCTGGCCTAGCATATGCATTTCTTTCATAATAAGAGCCTCCGGATAACCTTTCAGCTGAAGCCCTGCGCTGTTCCCACTCATACACGCCCTTTTGGTGCTCATGAGAATCATAAGCCAAAGCATCCTGGTATCTTTCATCATCAATAGCAGCAATCATGTTGTAGTCATTATTAGGGCGACCAATATCAAATTCAGTCCGGGATTCATGATCCCTTTGCGTTCCATATCTTTCTTCTCGAGGATAGTAATCAGTATCTCTTCCCTCATCATCTACGAGGACATCAAACCCTGGAGATGGTTCCCTTGAAACTTCATCTGGATCAATACCGGTCATGCTTTCAGGCTCGTCCAACAGGTGAGATTGCTTAACACGACCAGATAAACCTCCTGGACTTCCATTAGAAACAAAAGGAGCAGCGTTGTATCCATGAAACTCATTGATGCCTGATGCCAGTTCCGCTCTATTATTTATACCAAATTGACTTCCAAGGTGAGTGGGTCCGAAATTACTGGTTGCTTTTTTTTCAGGAATATTCTTCATAGCTTTAGCAGTAGCCGCCGGGAAAACCTTTTTCTCTTGCACAGACTTTTGAGGCCCAGTTGAAGCAGCTTTGCCAGTTGCAGGTTCAGTAACAGGAGCTGATCCTGAAATTGGCAAGTGTTTGTTACTTGAGGGACTTGGAACATGTTGAAAGGTACACCAATCGCCTTTTAAACAATGCCCTTTCTGGAAAAACACACAAGGCACTCCTGGTTTGGCTGGAACGTTTGCAGACTGTGGGATGGAAGTTGTAACAATCTGCGGAAGGGAAGCAGAGGGTCCAGAAGATGCTGGTGTTTGCATCCCCAGTAAACCTTCGAGAGGCTGTAGAAGAAGGCAAATGAAAGATGATGAACGAACATCATAAATAAAATCAATGTGCGATTGAAAATTGCATTTTAGTACACATCTAAGCGCAACTTGCAACGATATTAAGAAATGTATATGGCTTTTTGGTAGGTAAGAAATGTTTATGGCTTACCGGATGCCGAAAAGCACACTTTGGGTTTAAGCACGTACTGTTCAGCCAATACCAACAGTCCCTTGGGTTTAAACGTGCAATATCACTATGACGATACTCACACTCACTTCCCTATTAGAAAGAACATAAAACGAACACATTATTAGTAAACAGAGAGATATACTGATAAGTAAGTCTTATGTTAGTGTTCCACGGGAGTCCTAAAAGAGACATTATAGCTAATTTGGTAAGGATAATGGACATATACAAAGCAGACAGCTAACCACTTTTTCAAGCAAATCTCCCAGAGCAGTGATATAATCAAGTGTGACGAGTCTCCAGAAAACTAATAACTTAAGAGAAATTTTATAACGAGGAAGAGAATATTCCATACGAAAGAACTCTACAGTTATACAGCATAATCGTTATGCAATGCCTATAACCGAGTGCTTATAATTATCTGAAAATGCCTTAAGCATTTGATAGAGGTATTCCAGCTTGGGTAATTTAGAGATTAATATTATGCAAGACTCAAATCTGTATTAGCAATTATGTTGGCAGTTGGCTTCCCACTCATGTTCCATGATTCTTGTCTTTGATCAAACAATGGCATAACTCACCATAAACCTCTTCCACTTCAAAACCAAAACTCATTAAATGCTAGATTTAACTTGAGAGTCAGTTAAGAATCTAATCAATTACTCAGGTACTTCGGCTGTGTATGAAAAAACTTTGTATTTTCCTCAACATAAGTCTTACACAATGTCCTACACATTTCCAATCTTCCATTGACCTCCCCACTCACAGATTGAAGAAGTAATAAAATTTCTAGAAATCATGACGAAAACATCGAATGCCACGCCTCCATAGCTTTATCTAAGACATCCTTACACATACATATCTATAAAAGGATAGAACAATTTTCCACGTAAGACTTCCCCAACAAAGATACGGTCCGCATAAAAAATCATGAGCAATCAGTTCATATCACTCGAACAATACTTCATACAAGTCTTAAGCAAATATATATTGGCAACGAGAAAGGAACACCTTTTTGCAAGTTAAAGGAGATGCTAGAAAGTAAACACAATCCGTGTTTCTCTTGAGTGCTTCTTCCTCGAACGAAACAGGCTGGGCCTTGGATTGTGTTACCGAGCCAACCATCCTCGGATCGTTCAATATGTCCAAGAAATTACACCCAACAAACCAAAGTTTTGATCTAGGGTTTTCTGATGCGTGCGCTTGCTCCAACCAAGGTACAGACAGGTTCCTTTACCACCGCTTTTCCCCCTTCCGTCGCATCACCTAAAATTGCCGTTCCGGCAAGTCCCCGAGAGAACGCTGATGTGAGGCCGAGGCGTAGAGAAGATGAGATGGGGAGAGTGAGAGCCGAATCGAACTGATCTGATGGATGGATTTGTGCGTACGGGAAAACGGATCCAACTCCCCTTCTATATTTCTTGCAACTAGTATTTTTCGCGTCTAAAGCCACTACAATAACAAAAAATAAAAATAAAATAGAATACAACCCAGCCCAACATGGGGGAGGAAAGAGAGGCCATTTGTTTTTTTATAAATAATGCTTTGACCCAATTTCATAAATGGTTTATGTGGCAACCATTACAACCACACATTAAAAGATGGATGTGGTTATGATTGATGCCATATAAGGAGATTTATGAAAATATATAAGGATACAAGTAGCATTGTTCTTTTTTTATTACGCCACACTATCATACCTTATTTTGTAATTTACGACCTCCTGCACTTCTAAAGTTCGGTAGAAAGTCCCAAACTTCCAAAAGACAATAGGTTAAACTATGCTCTATGAAAGGATGGGTGTCATTAAAAGCCGTAATGACGATAATTAAGCAGAACTGCCCTTCAATTTGAACTCAGAAGTCTGTGTTCAGGCACATATTTGAGCATGTGGTCGAGCTCGAGTCTAACTATCCGAACGAACTAACTTCAAACGATCCAAATACATATTTATTAATTAATGACTAATGAGGTCTATAAGCCTCAAACTCAACCTTAATTTGCATCTCTTTTTTAGATGGTTATCGACTAAGGCGGGCTGTGACTGTCCACGTACCGCACAATACCTTCTAAAACACTCTTGTGCACACTTAGAGCAACCACATCTGCCACAACCCTCAATTATTCCACATTGGTTTGTGCAGCCTCTGGGCCTCCAACCACTTGGTGTGGCTCGACTTTTCCCAATCATTGCCCCCATTCGGCTTCTGCTTCGGCCTTTTTGACCCTAAGCCGAGCATTAAGAGCCTCAACTAGTTGGGCGGATCGAATGCCTCATCCTCCAAAGCCCCCAGAAGTCTATCTCCAGAATCTCGAACCTCCAGAAGACAAATAACTCCACCGATATGAAGCGTATTTAACCCGGCTAGCATGCACCGTTCATGTTATGCTAGAACAATACAAATTGCAATGTTAAACGACAGTTTCTTAAACTTTTTCCTTCACAAAATGCGCCAGCTGGACTTTAATGTTCGCAGTGCATGACAAAATTTACGTACTGCATCTTGGTGTTTCCTATCCACTGAGCTGGCACTACGCCATTGGCCTCAGGTTTTCAGTCTGCTGAATCTAATTGACTGTGAGAAAAAAACATCGGCCTTCTTTTAAAATTTTTTATTATTTTTTTCTTTTTTCTTTCTTTCTCCTCTTTATTGTTAAAAGCGATTTTATCCGGCGCGTCGTTCATTGTTTGGCAAAATTGAGTTCGCCATAATGATCAGGGCGTTGTTCCGATCCATATGACATGCAACTTCGTATAATTTCGACGTACTTATCCATTTTCAAACGAGTTATTTCATGTAACAGTAACTTCAATCACGGACAATATTCTAGTTAATATGCCTTGTGTTGTATTGGAAGAGTAAGACTAGATATATTTCACTTTCATTAAACCTAAACATTCATGCCCCACCATTAAGTCGCTTCCTTCATCAAATGGCAAAATGCCAGAATCTGCCCATAAAGCAAACCACTTACAACAAGAATTGATTGGGCCAAATTATACCTCCCACTCAAGGGGCAGGGGAGGCCAGATAGATATGAAGATTGTATATCATATTTATTTGTAGGATTCTGGTAAACGGAACCCAGTCATAACCAATTTGTCAGAAAGCATCTTGCCAGTCTTGGGCATCACATGCCAATGCAACGTTAAATTGAAACCTCGGCCTCGTAAATTTCTTCCCTGCAGGTAAAAAAAAAATGAAGAACGAATCATCTCTGTAAAAGGGAATCACGAGGGTTGATATGTTTACCCAGGGGAGCAAACAAGAAATGGATTTACAGCGTACCTGGTCTATAAATCGATACTTGTTGGATGCCTGGACAGAAAATCTTGCCTGTTCTCTGGAGGCTATAATATTATCCCACAGGGAGACCTGACGAAAAGAATTGAATTGAAGAATGAGACAAAAGAGGACGATGAGGAGACTGTAAAATACTAGGTGTACTTAATTTTTTTGTATATAATTAAGTACATTTAACAAAACAACGTCGTTTTGTTAAAAAAAATGTGTGTTTTTAACAAAACGATGTCGTGTACTTAATTATGTACAAAAAATTATGTACACGTAGCATTGCTCGTGAGGAGACATTGTGGTTGCAGATTATATTCCTCATAAACAAAAAGGGAAGTAGGCGAGTGAATGAAGGAAGTTATTGCAGTTCTGCTTGCTACAAGGTTACACACATGACTCGCGAAGAGCCGAAAACAACAATAAACACTATGTGCAGAACTTCCAGAACAGATTAGAAAAAATATCCCAATGAGGGTCAGTACCTGATTCAGCTCATTCTTTTTAGTTTCATATTCAGCTGCCAAAAACACGAAGACCTGGGAATAAAGATAAGATTTCCTCAGATATAATGATTTTAAGGAGACACTTATATATAGATTTTAGAACTAAGGGACTATTTAGAACCAAGGACGATAAAATCAGGGTTATCAAATCATAGATCTCCTAAACATAAGTTAGGAATTTCGAACAAATTGCAAGATCTCATATAAGGATTACAACAAAGTGGCACAGCATATTTTTCCTTACTAATCTCACTGATAAAATGACAAAATTCACAATAATGTTCCTCTTTAAGGGCAGACAACAATGTGGCCACAAGTCAGCAAATATTTAAGATAATGAACGGAGAAGATGAACAAGTTACAAGCAGAGAACAAATAATTGTGCAATGCAATCTATGAGGCAAAAAAATCACAGGGAAACAAAAGCTATCCATCTTTGAAAGAACAAAACCTGCTTTGTGTTCCAAGTGAATAACGATTCCAAGTTTGCAGATATACTCAACTTGAGGCTTACCTGCAGGAAAAAAAGAACGTATCAGCACAGAACATACTTCTCTCATAATATTCTTGCAGTGTGACGTTAAGACAGCGTGATTATATATAGATCTGATTGTAATCCACTTGGTCCAAACAATTGAGACAAACTTTCACAAAAGTGGAGACTTCAACGCGATCACAAACATCATATTCACAAATAACGAACGACGCACATATGCATATGCACCATATTCACCGTAACTCGAGTGTAGTTAAGTAAACAAAAGTTCATGAATCGTAAAAACGGCAGCAACTTCACCATCATAAAAAATGAATAAACTACCTCATCATCACCACCAATCTTCTTCTGGAATTTATTGATATCCAACACCTAAAACCCACAAAAACAGCTGAAAAAACACCAATCGGAAAACTGACAGAACAAGCTAGGTTTCATCATTAAAAAGGGCGTCGGACTTTAACCTGAACTTCAGCAGTGGGAGACGGCGAATTGAATACGTCGGAGAATGAAGCTATACCACATATTAATGCGAGAATCGTGATGGAGAACGTCAGCAGAGCGTTGGCTCTGTGTAACGCGGAATGCATCTTCGATGTTCGACTCTTGTCCTCACTGAAACTTTCGAATTCCTAAATAAATTTCAGTGCCACGCTCTCTCTTTCTAAAGGCACCGACCTTTTAATGGGCCTCGGGCCAAATTCAAATCTACTTTCAACTTTGCGCTATCGGATCCGGGATTTTTTTCTCAGATCGAACTCTATCAGACCGAATAAAACCTTATAAGACCGAAAACTAATTTCGGCCATCGAATCTGTATCCGACGGCTGCAATTATATCAACTCTAATGAACGCAAACCCTCTTTTTCTTTCCAGAATCGAGTGATCTCTCTCAACGGAGAATGTACGAACCGACGAGTCCTGCCACTAGGTTGACTCTTGTCAGCCCCATCGCGTGGTCGTGGTACCACATGGTCCCCTGATTGTAGGGCTTCGTGCCACTAGGTTGACTCCAGTGTCAGTCCCATTTGATGCGAGTCTCGATTCCGTGGAGGGCTTCGATTGTAAGGCCGGGGAGGGTTGCCGAGCTTTCCGAATCGCCGTACGCAAACACTGGAGTCGGTGGGAGGTCGCGATGAAATTTCTGTGATCAGGAAGATTCAACTAATCGAAGTTCAGATCTAATTGCAGCCGTCGGATCTCGGATACAGATCCGACGGCCGAAATTAATTTTCGGTCTTATAAGATTTTATTCGGTCTGATAGCGTTCGGTCTGAGAAAAAAATCCATCGGATCGGAGGGCCAAGGCCAATTTTTTACAAATACTCTTTTACTACGGCGGAAGACTATTAACCTCTGTTCGAGAGTTCGGCCATTTTGGTAGCCTATGTACTGTCTAAGAGACAAAAAATGTCAAGCCGTCCCGAATTTATTCTGGGCAGTCTGGTTGGACGTTCAGGGACAATATGCCTAAAATATAGTATCTGTAAATAAAATAAATTAAATTTGCTGACAGTCGTACGCCGCCTATACGGCCGCTCTGACCGCCCAGACCGCCTAACGTACAGGAAACACCCAACGTTTTCTCAAATTTTTCTATTAACAGGTTACGGAAACTATACTGGCTTCTATCATCCAGAGACCGGAGTCATATGGAAATTGATAGAAATTGTTAGGCGGATAATAAGGTGAGTACGACATATTACCATTATTATGATAGTACATATTTGAGTTACTTGATGAATCAAAAGATTGTGGCGGCATATTAAAATTATAAAAGTTATGTGTTTTCCGTTGGTCATGCTCCGCCTCGGCCGTAGAATCACCAAAATATTACCAAATTTATATTCGCTCATTATTGTGAATTTTTTGCTTGAGGTGATATTAGATGAATTTTGGGGGTTATTTATAGTCAATTTACTCACTTCCAACCCAACTGCGTAATAGCAGGAAAATTGGGAGACAAAATCCTACTGGCATAGGAAGTCAGTAGGTTTTGAAATGTACTGCCTTCTGAAGCGTGTACGTCCTTATTTATCTAATTTAGGCCAGATAATTTCATACTAGCACCGGAAGCCCGTAAGACAAAAGGTTACTGACCCTCGGAGTCAGTAATCGATCTTATTTGGTAGAACATAATCTAATTTTTCCAACTTTATCATTAATTAAATAATACTTGTTGTAATCTGAAAAATTATGCAAGAGAGAAAAGGAGAAGAAGAAGAAGAGCGTAAAACTGCGTTCTTTATTATTCTCTGTAATCCTCTTTATATAGAGGTAAGGACCATCAGTTACAGGAGTCTTATCCTTATAAAAC
>JAOYMZ010061323.1:0-12967 GCA_025802335.1 Pinguicula primuliflora
TTACCCGAAACCTGCAACTCTCAATCAGATGGAATATTAAGGCATCTCCTTCAATCAATTTGTGAGTAGCCGCAAAATCTCTCCAACCACAACTTAGCCTATTTTTACGAACAGAGTATTTAATTTTGTATTCTTGATCATCTTCATTGACCAGAATTATAGTATCATCATGGCATGGCAGATGCACATCACAAAATTTCTTCGGCAAGCCCTGCTCGCTCTTGAAGAATGTATGTCCTCAATACACACATTAATAAAACGATGGAAAATAAAAAAGGACACAGATAAAGAGAGGACATACCAAATAGAATTTACCAGATAAATGAGACTTCGTCAACTGTTTAAGAAAACTTGGGTACTGTGTGGATGGAGTTACTTGAATGGCTTGCGCACTCTCCAGTTCACAGGAACGGGGAATAAGATGAGAATCAGTTGATGCACAGTTAACTTTAGCATCATTACTGCAAGATTTGGCAAATGGTTTACGAGGAGATACATTGCCTTAAACGACCCTGACTTGTTTCCGTGTGAGAAGGCATTATACACATTCACAGTATCAACAATCCAAATTAAGAACCCCCTACACAATCGTATAACCATTAACTTATTGAGAAACAACCTTTTCAAATTTCATGAGCATAAAAAAGCAACAATATATGTAAAGTTGCTGTTAGATATGGCATCATTCAGTAATCTGTGTAATCAGATCAGCAAAATCGACTTAATTCCATTTATGCCAACACTGTATACCAAATAGCAAACGATCCCCTTAATATCCCAGAACAATTCAAAACTGAAGCATACCAACACAGGATCACGATGCAGACGCGTTTTATCACGAGCAACAAATAAGAGCAATTACCCAGTATTAATAAAGAAGATTGTAATAATATCTAGCCAGTTTTTTTTTCTGGATGCGAAGCACCAATGTTCTATAACGAATAAACTCAACTCAACATTTGTCAATCACAGAAATTAACCCAAAATACCGAATGGAGAAAAGGGTATACCTTTGCAGAAGAAGAACCAGCATTTCATTCATCAGCCCAGAAATCAGACAATTTTCAGTTGTTTCTGTCGTTCCGAAGACTCCGATTGTCCCCACAAAAAAGGAGCTCGATCATGGGTTCGGCGCCATCAGTTCGTAAAGCGGGCCCTGCAATGGCAACGTATCAAAGAAACGGCGTCGCTTATCTGCAAGATTTTCCTACTCCAGCTAATTCTCGCTTAACCACTTTCGGATTAAGGCTAAAATTTTAAAGCCCATTAAGTCTAATGGGCCGAATAAGAGTTGCAATTTTCCGTTTTGATTTTTCAGGCATATGCTAATGCTTGACGTATCTCGACTAAAGATTGCTCTTCAGCTCGATTTCTTAATATTTCTGTTTTGTTCTAACTATTTTGGAAGAGGATTTTGGACTGACCAAAAAAAAGAGGATTTTGGTCTCTTATAAGTTCATTCAATAGTCATTTGTATTCGAATTTTATTGAGAACAATTATTTTTGAAAATGAGGTATATGCCATTATACTTTTTTATAAGACAAATTTTTCCTACCACGCTCTTAACCATTTTTATAATTTAATACGCATTGTTCTTTAGGAGAGCAGTGATGCACCGGGCTTCGAGAAAACTTATTATTTTTCAAAAAATAATTCATCGGCGAATGAGTCGTAATATCAAAGAAATAAAAAATAACACAAAAAATATAGTTATTAATTATATTAAATACTGATGTAAGATAGCCTAGATACTATAGAGATGTTGGGAAATGGTTGGTACACGGGATAGGAGTTTTTTTCAAATGTCGAACATTCCCTACCGAATAGAATCCTTATTATGCCGAAAATTCACGATCTGTTCACTTCTCGTGGGTTAAAATATCAGGATCGGGTCTAGCCCATGAGTTATAACCCAACTTTCAAACTGATATCAGAATGATAACAAATCAGGACGACGTACATTCTTGGTGCCTGAAGCCTTGAGATTCACGTTGGAGAAGAAAATTGGACCCCGACTATAGCAGGCGGCCCTAGACGATCTGCTCATTCCCAGCTACTCTTACCTCAACAAAACTCTTTACGACGTGGATTGCGTCGAGAGAATTCTGGCCAACTATCTTTAAGGTATGTAAGACAGATCAGCTGCCAAAATCGAAGGAGATGACGGCAACTCCGGCATCCGATCCGCCGCGTTGATGTTGGTAGGTAAGCTACTCGATGGCTACCTATCGGAAATTGCCTCCGATAGTAATTTGAAAGGTGAAAAATTCTACTACCTCGTTGTCGTGATGCCGGATCAGACCAATGTCTACGACAACAGACTCTATCACGCTGTTGATGTTTATCTCAAGATGAATCCAATTCCTACTAGTTTAACGCAATAAACAATCATTTCATTTTGTGATTTGAATTTCATAGGCGCATTCATGGATTTCCGAAGCTGATAGGGAGAAGAGAGAGCAAATTGATTCCATAGTTTATTTCCTGATATCATTTTGAAACTTGGGTAACCCATGGTCTGGACCCAATTCGGATATTTTAACACGCGAGAAGTGAACAGATCGTGGCTGTCGGATTTCGATCCGACAGCGACAATTAATTTTCGGTATAATAAGGGTTCTATTCGGTTGGAAATGTTCAGCATTTGAAAAAATTGCAGGGGATAGGGACGTGGAACTGGGTTGGAATTCCTTCCCCAACTAAAATTTTAAAATTTATATAATTTGAAGCGTGGCTAGAGCACCCGCGGCCCATTTTGAGTTCACCTCTTAAAGGGTAAGTTGCAAAAGTAACCTTATGAGAAATCTGTTTTTGAAAATTAACCTTAGAAAAAAGAATTACAAAAGTAACCTCAATCTTTAAAAATAAATTAACAATTGAATATATTTAAGTTTACATAATAAACGCTGATACTAAACTGTCAACTAACATAATTATACTTATTCCCGCCAACCCCAACTACCATTACTGTTTTACGGTCGTCGGAAAATACAAATCAACATTTTTTTTATTCTTCCCCATTCTAGGCTCAAAGTATCCGTCAAATGCAGTAAAAACAGATGAAAAGGCTATCGACGGTTCTAGGCCATGAATAGTGCATATTTTAAACTGGTTCCATTTTTTAAGGTGCGTCTGATTCTGTCTTCTAGCTGATTATGAACAATATTATTAAGAGGTAAATATGGGTCATGTATTTTTGGTGCGCGAATTTCAATTCTGTGTGGTACGAACATGTATCCTGTAGTTAATTCGATGAATTTTAAGCTTGATCATTGATTAGGAATAGAGTCGATGGGCTTGCGTTCTTTCACCCGACAATTTTGCCGAGTTTTCCAACTATGTTATTCTAGCAATTTACCCTATGTCGCAGCATATAATCTTCTCTCGCCGGACACCACAAGGGTCTATGGCGCGTAAGCAAGTTGATGCATGAATCTCCACGTTGTTCCCATCGAGACAAAAGAAGAGAAGAAGGCTAAGAAAACTCATAAATCGTTGCATGAAGTACCATAGAATATTTTTCATTTAAACCAGTAGAATGACTACTTACGACCAAGAAGTTTGTTACCAATATTGACTACCATCACTGGCCGGAGTCATCCATGAATTCGGTGTAGGCGGTGGTGATGGTGTCGGACTTGTCCTTGAAATCCGCGAGTGCATGGACCACACTCTCCATTAAACATTGGACGAGTCGGAGTATTCAGTGGGTAACTCATCAACATCATCATCGCCTTCATCAGAGTTTTCATTTTCGTCGTTCTCCTCCTCCCCCTCAGTGCCCTCTTCATCAACTTCGTCGTCGTCGTCTTCATCATAATCGTCATTTTCGTCGTCGTCGCCATCATAATCGCCATCTTCTTCGTCATCCTGATCATCATCATCATCCTCGCCGTCTTCATCCTCCTCCTCATTGCCCTTTTCGTCGTCATCATCGTCGTCTTTATCCAAGAAAATGATGACTGGAGATGGAGTGGGAATGTCGACTTTTACGTGTGCGGGAGTAAGGGCGGCTGCAACGTCGGCTTGTGCAGTTGTAGGGGCGGCTGCGATGTCGGTTTTTGCGGGAGGAGGGGAGGCTGCAATGTTGGCATGCACAGGAGTGAGGGAGACACCGTATCATTGTCGATTCGATATTTTTATTTTTGCAAGCTAGCAACAAGATGAAGAATGGTTTAAGAGGATGAAGTTGTCATCAATTATAATATACGTGCTGAACATGAAATTAGCATCCGGGCCTTTTTTAATTTTACAATATATTCTTCGTCGACATTAATACATCACGTCTTTTTATGTTCTGCGTTTTCATACAATTCGACAAGGCGAAATAAGCACAATAGTCAATGCAAGTGCGACTACCCGGAAACACCATTTGTGCTCCACTTAGCGTAGCAATTTTTGTGTGTGTAGCAGTTAACAGTAATAAGACTTTTGTTATATATTTTTGGTATACTTAAATATCTTGTTATAGCATAGTCAGAATAAACAAAGCAATCCACACGACCCCGACCCATCATGTCTATCCCGTAAGAAGCATTCGTACCTCAATAAACTCTTTGAATTCCATAATTTCAGTTAGGTTAGGCTGGGATGCTCCTAACCTTTCTTCAGGACTTCTGATCGCATTAAAGTCACCACACACAACCCATGTAGCATCAGGCTCCAGGCTTAGTCTCCCCAGTATGTTCTGCCAAAGCTGTCTTTTTCCTTCAATAGTGCAAGGAGAGTACACTGTTAGAATTTTTATCGATTCCGTAATACCTGAGGTTATCCAGTTGCCTGATATTTCCAGTAGATGCCGAGATCTCCAGGAACTGGTTAATGTGAAACTGTCACTTCTCCATGAACATAGTAAGCCTCCAGACAGCCCACGAGATGGCTGAAACTCGAATTCAAAATCCACATTTCCCCACAGCCTGCTTATAGCTTGTCTAGGTAGAACGGTTTGCTTTGTTTCTTGTATGCAGATTAACTGGACATCATACTTAGTTATCAACTCACGAACTTCTCTTTTTTTGTGGCTTCTACCCAAGCTTCTGATATTCATATTCAGTATCTTCATTGAACAGTTTGAGCTCCCAATGAGGACTAGGCATCGAACTAGACTTAGGATTGCTGGTCTCTTATCTCCATATTGATCAGAGTGGATAAGTGGTCCGCTCTGGTTTCTATACCCAAAATCTTGGCTAAATGAAGAGTGGATTCCGCTTCAACAGTTAACTTTTTCGTTGCTTCTGTAGGAGTATCTGGTATTGTTTGTGATAAAGAGGCTAACTCCACTCTTTTATTTAAATGCGCCTATTCTGTCCTTCGAATTTCCAAGCATTTTCTGCGGGAATCTCGGGCTTCTATCACTCTGGTTAATTTGGGTAGTGAGCCCGTGCCCACCAAAACAGTCTTGTGTGAATTTGGTTTGAAAGATTTTTAGCCCATTTTTTACGTTGACTTTGCCCTTCTCCTCATTAAAGCCTCTTTCTGTCCGGGAAAGCTGGAAAGGGAGTAGCTTTCAATATCGCTTCTTGGGGAGGGTGGAATTACTGCTGTTAGATTCGAATCCATATTCAATTTTCCACTTTTCTCGGGAATCGGGGAATCGCACGGGGTCTGAAACAAGCGCAGTAATGCCGATCCTTCCACTTCCGGCTGCTTGTTCGGGCTTTGTGATGCCGGCGTTGTTGCCGAAACTGCTGCTACTCCGGCGATGGAATCCAATTTTTTTTAAGTTTTTTATTCAGGTTGTTTGGTCCAATAATTCACTTCACTAGTAATCATCTTTAACTCTCGACCCTTTTATGTCCTTCACATTAAATTCTCGTGTTTTTTCAATAAATGCCAACAACATGTTTGATTGTATGCAAAAAATATGCACATTAAGTTGGCATCTTTAGGGGCAGGGAATGTATTCTTTTTAATAGACACATAACAAAGTTCTTCAATGCATACATTTTATATGATGAATTCAATAACATTTGGTCCAATTTTTGTCATCGTTCAATCCTTTGCATTAACTTCCTCAATTATTTCAAATGGTGGAGCCTCCATAAAAACCGGATCAAAAAAATTCAAATATAAAATGGTTTCAAAATCCTAAATATTAAGGAGTAGGTCCAATATATTAATTTAGGCGGCGAAGCCATGGAACAAAATTTAGACCCTAAATATATGAGTTTGAAATGCAAATTCTTTAATTCTAGTCGTCAAAACCAAAATGTAAGACTAATCTAACTATACTATGGGTACAAGAATTCCTAAGTCTTCAATTTGAATTTTGATCACTGTTCCAGAAAGCGGTCGTGTAGGTGCTAAGCAGTCGCCCTCCCCTCTGCCCGAATATCCTCTTAGGCCACTTATATGGGTCCCTAGGCGGGCGGCTAAGCGTTGGGCAACTCCTGGCTAACTAGGATCCGCATATCGCTTTTCTCGAAAAATGATTTTGGTGTTGGTAATGAAATTTTTGTGTGCTATATAGCATTTCTCTTATACTTTCTTTAGTTTCCCAAATATATCATTCTTCCCTAACCATCATTTAATAAGGTATCCGTAAATATTAATGTTCATCAATAATTTAGGACCGCTTGGGAGAAAATATTAATAATTGAAAAAAGAAAGAAGTAAATCTTACAATTCTATTCTATCTTTAAATAAATGGGAATTTGAAATTCATCTACCAACAGAGACATTAATATTATAATGTTGTTGGATGATATAATTATTACTGTATATTTTGGAAAAAAAATTATATGCATCAACAAATATAGTGAGTGATATATAACAAATTAAATCATAACTTATAAAAAATAAACAAATAAAATCATAAATACTGACATTGACATAAGCATGACCAAAAGTTGCCCGAAGTTACCAAATCAAGAACTACTTAAGTTTAGAAGAAATATTATAACAAAATTAATAACTACGAAGTCATTGAAACCCTGTCGAGGCATCGAACTTTTGGTCTCAGGTGCATGTACTTTTTTTTGTAAGGTATAGTATTTCATTAAGTGTGTAGGTAAATATTTATAATTGGGTTTGGGCCATGGGCTTATTTCATACAAAATAGTAGCTCCCTTATCAATTCACCCGGCCCAAACTCCTGACCCACCTGCTTGTGAACTCTCAAACTAAGCCATACGTTCACTTGAACTCCTTCCAGCACTAACTGAATATTTGGAGTTTCTTGTTCAAAAATTGCTCCATTTTTCATTTTCTTGTGCATGTGCTTTCTGTTGGTGGATCAATTTTGTTAGCAAAGGGTGACACTAGATTTATAAATGCATATCTCATTGGTGTCAAAATAGGTGTCCATTGAATCTATCCCCATTAATAGTAACTAAATGATTAAATCTATAATTATGTAATGAATTGTCACATTGAAACGGTCAAATCATTATTCCCAAATCCCATTCCATTTTCATGCCTCCACATGATCAAAAGATTGCAACATTAATCTTTCAACGAAAGGGGTTCCTTCATTGTTATTCTTAGGATTTTATGATCTCATTGATGGATATAATCTAATGAAGAAAGTGTTGGCTGTTTTTGTGAATAGGGGAATTTCTATTCAATACCCAAAATCTTTAGCTTTTGGTCATGAATAAGTGTGAGTCAAATAATGTTGCTCTACCTTCAATTAAAGACTATAGAAGATTTGCAACATTTATTGCAATCCCATGTTTGGCCCATTGAAGTTGCGGCATATGCATCTTTACATGCAGCTTATGACTGACGGTAAAGTTGATGGTAATTTCAAAAATCATAATAAAGAACTACTTAATAACATAAGAAAATGCAATAAAATTTTAGCAACGAAATCAACAGAGCATAGTGTTTTCATCGATGATGACAATTTTGAGTTATGATACGGCACACCAAATTCTGGCACAAATTCACACCAAAATGTGGTGTCAACACCTGATTGGACATGTGTATTGACCCAGTCCAACTCCTAACAAATACTATGGTGACACATGGCTTTGGTGTGAATTTGGTGCTAAACTTTTAGTGAGGTAAATCATTTCTCGGCAATTTTTACTCGTTTAGGCAATTTTCAATTTCGACAACCAAAATCGAAATTGGTCATACTGTTGGAGAACTTATACATAAAAGATCAAATGTCTCATGATTTGGCACAGTCCAAACGACAAATTTCTAAAAATTAAAGACTACTTAACCTAAGAGAAAAGGGCACAGTCTCATGATTTAAAACGAAATTATCGATGATTATGCCATCAGAACTAAGATAAAGTATGAGGCTTTTGATCTCCAATGTATAAACTTTGCAACAGTATGACCAATTTAAATTTTGGTTGTCATAATTGAAAAATTGTCGAGTGAAAATTACCCTCACGAATGCTACTCATAGGATCTAAGCTGATATACACACATATATAGCCAAAATCTTGTGTGCTCAATAATATTGTACTCAATTGTACTCAATTTTTAATTGCATGTACCTACCATCGACTGTTATCGTAATTGAGCACACCGATGGAAAGCCTATACATAAGAGACCAAAAGCTCCATATTTTGTCATGGTTCTGACGACTTCTGTAATATCCTTGAAAATAGTTGTTAATACTACTCATATCAATAAGGTGCACCTAATTTTCTGAAAGCCTATTCATGAGAACTCCAAAGTTAAGCGTGCTGACATTGGAGCAATTTTGGGATGGGTGATCTCCTGAAAAGTTTTTCACGGTGCGCATGAGTGAGGACAAAGTATGCTGGAAGGTCGTGTGTTGGTTTGTGAGGACGGTATGAACAATTATTGGCTAGGGCATGGGTGGGTAGAGACACCCATATTGCATAACGACCTCGGAGAAGGCTGGAGCGTTACATTTAGTATCAGAGCGAGGTTCAATCGTGGTGAGGACGATTGATCTTTAGATTGATGTTACACAACGAGGAGATTGTGTCTGTAAGGAGGGATGAATGTAATATCCTTAAAAATAGTTGTTAATACTACTCATATCAATAAGGTACACCTACTTTTCTGTGAGCCTATCTATGAGAACTTCAAAGTTAAGCGTACTGATCTTGGAGCAATTTTGGGATGGGTGACCTGGGAGCCTATCCATGAGAACTCCAAAGTTAAGCATACTGACCTTGGAGCTATTTTGGGATGGGTGACCCCCTGGGAAGTTTTCTAGGGTGCGCACGAGGGAGGACAAAGTGCGCTGGAAGATCATGTGTTGGTTTGTATGGACAGTATGAACAATTATTGGCTAGGGCATGGGTGGGTAGAGACATCCATACTGTCATAACGACCACGGGAAAGGCCGAAGCGTTACAACTTCATTGCAGAAAGTTGCCAGAACCACAACGAAGAATGAGGTTTTTAGTCTCTTATGTCTAGGCCTTCCATCAGTGTGGCCAATTGCAATAATGAATGATGATAGGTAGTCGCAGTTAAAAATTTGAGTACAATTGAGCACAGTAGTGCTTAGCATACCAGAATTGCCCTATATATAGAGGGGGCTGTTATATGACTATATGTTTTTACACATATTTATCCACACATTAGTAATTCTGACCATTGTCACCGCCTACAACCAAAATTGAGCACACTAATAGAAAGTTTATATACAGGAGGTCAAGAATTCCATGATTCATTGTGGTTCAGCGACTTCGTTATCAAAAAAATTTAAACTCTAATTAAACACTACTTAACCTAAGGGAAAAATGTGTAACAAAATTAACAGCGACAAAGGTCGAAATCATGTCAAACCATGAAACTTTTGATCTCAAGTTTATAGACTTTTCATCGACGTGACCAATTTCGAGTAAAGGCAGTGGCAAGAACCGGAATTAAAATAGTTTGAATAAATATGTTTAAATATATGTAGATATATAGACTCTCCCATTATATATTCATTTTTACAAGGAACAATACTCACCAGGTCTTTGAACATATGTTATTGAATGTGAATCAGCTCACCACTCTTTAACACTATTTTTACATTATGTTTTGCCAAAATGGAAATATAATAACAATTCTGAATGTGCGGTTAGAATTCAGCAAACGATTTTATATTTTTATTATGGTGTATAATACACATTAACTTTGAGTTAATGGTAGAATTATTTTAGACTCATATTAATAGCATTTTAAATTTTTTTTCTGTTAGGAAACTGTCAGTAATCAAAATACAAAATATAATACCGATTTTCGTAAACCATTGAAAAAAAAAATGAAAACTGTATGAACATAACTCAAGAGAAATTTTTCCATAACTCAACATCTAAATATTGTGATACGGTACATTAGTTTTTTGTGGAGACCAATTCGTTTCTGTACACTGGTTTTCAGTTACTCCTGTAACTGATTTTCCCGGTTCGTTTGGAAAGATTCCGGTCATAAAACCGGCTGTCGCCGGTCAAATCCATACGTCGACGTGGCTATCTCTCATTCGCTGTCTATCTGTAATCATTCCTCCTTACGATCCCGTTTTCTCTTAACGGCATCGACATGTGCCTGTCGCCGTTAACGGAGCCAGGACCACACGGTGCGGACTGCGGGCAACTTCATCGATAAATATACACCGTTGGATTACAATTCCCCCATATTTGTTTAGTAATTTCCGGTTTTGCCCCTTTCACCTCCTCAAAAACTCCAGTGGGTGAAGTGAGGCATGGAAAAAGGAAACTGAGCTTTCAGACGTTTGATCGACGGCTCCTCACCACACTCATATACATACATATTTATATATAGGTGTGTGGATGCCATTTAGATTAGTCACTAGAGTGTATGTGAAGGCGGATATGGCGGAATGTAAGGAGAAGAGTCTTGTGAGCGTCGAGATGAAGACAGACGGCGCGGCGGCGGAAGAGGCCGGGATGGTTTTCAATCGGAAAAGGAAGTACTGCATCGATGTTGAACGTGAGTGCGGCGGCGAGGTGGAATCCGCGGCGAATTCGATGTTGACGGCCGCGTCGAGGACGTCTGGTTGCTCGAAGGTTGATGGCGAGGCAGACAGAGTTGTGAAGAGGAGCCGGACGGAGCCGGACGTGGAGGTAACAGTTCGAAATTGAGACTCGTTTATTTCTTTCGTTTTTGTTATAGATTCTAAAGATTTAACTGCAGCTTGTTTCGGAAGAAAACTGTGACTGATTTGGCTTTTAAATTTTTGCTAGGATGTTGATTCCAGCTCCGAGAGCTTTGAAATTGTAGCTGAGATCTCCACGTCCATCAATGGTGTTTTCAGGTTCGTCCTCTCTTTCCTTGTAGTTTGCATTTGCGGATTCTGTAGTCGGATTATTCAATTTCTGACCTTACTCTTTTGATTCACGTTCTTAAGGAACTTCTAATCATTTCGTTCTACTTTTATTTGACAGTAGAGAGGCTAGCTCAACAAGCGAGCTCTGTGGAGACTCCGAGGATTTCACCATTCAGTCGCCGTCCCCGTTGAGGATCTCTGTTGAGACTCCTCGCCGGAAACTTCCATCTCTCATGGCGGACGACATGCCATCGGCGGCGGAGCTAGATGATTTCTTCTCAACGGCGGAAAAGTCGGACCAGAAACGTTTTGCCGCAAAGTGAGTTCTCACTACACCTTCTAGCTCCTGTCCTCTTCCACGCATATTTGATTCCAGCGAGTGTAGTACACCTACACAGTGTCATTACACGGATGATACCGACGTATCACGCTGGTGGTGCGCACGATAAGGCCTCCCGCCCTGAAAATTGCACACCCCGTTCATTTTAGCCCCTTCCGGCAAGGTGAAAATGGAAACCGCAGTAACAACGTTGATTGAAAGTGTAGTTTTGGCATCATTTTTTCAGGTACAACTACGATATACAGAAGGACGTTCCATTAGAGGGGAAGTACCAGTGGGTTCGTTTACGGCCTTAATGGGAGATGAGTACTCGAAGAAGGAAACAAGGCATCTTTGGATTCCATTTGGAGGTTTGCCTCCTTTTGTTTTTCATCAGTAAAATTGAAATTTACCTTATCAGGAAAAGCTCTATGTGCATAGCTATTCTCAAATTTATGTAAAGAAAAAAGAGGTTTTATGGTAAGAAGAGCATGTAATTAATATACTTCCACTTTTTGGTTGATTGATTCCAATTCAAGATTGAAGGTTACGGCATTCTCATTATGGTGAGTTTTGGAGCCTCATTTAGAATCGATCATGTGTTATAAAAATTTTGAAATCTAAAATGATGAGTTTCTAGTGCACAAAACTTTATAGAAAGTTGAATGAAATTATCGTCATGAAGTTTATAACCATGTTAAAATTTCTTAGGTCCATGGTTATATTTCTACCTCCCAGATCAATTTATCATTTTGTGGGTCTTTGGGTGAGTGGAAGATGATTTAGTTCGTCATTAAATGATGGATTGATCTGGGCCATTGTATTTCAATCCAACCGCGAGAAACATAACTCTGGACATAAGAAATTCTATTTTGGTAAATCAGACGCAAGAAACATAACTATGACATAAGAGATTATGTTTACCCAAGAAGGAGTGCCTTATATCGATTTTGAAGAGACTAGCTTCAAATAAGAGGATAAACCTCAAGTTATAAAAAAAATAAAGTTTAAAATAGAAATTTGATGAGATGCTAGCTAATGCATCTATAGGCAAATTCTCCCGTGCTAGCAATTGTACTCAATTTTTACTTACCAAAAAAAATTGTACTCAATTTTTTAATTGGGACTACCTACTATTGATCCTTGTCAAAATTAGTTGTATCCATCGAAAATTTATACCTAAGAGACCAAAAAGTTGCATGCTTCACCGTTTCATCAATTTCATGATCGAGAATTTCATTGTACCTAATCTTTTATTAAGTTTTAAAAAAATTGGCCATGAAGTGGGGGAGAATTTCATTGCACCTTTATGATTAGTTGCATACTAATAATAAATCTCCACCATTTGTTTTATCTTCCCTCCCTGGTAAGTACAAGTACAGTACGATCTGTTGTTGTGCGGGTTATTAAGAAAAGCTGCAATGGAAATCT
>JAOYMZ010061334.1:0-12966 GCA_025802335.1 Pinguicula primuliflora
TCCCCGGAGGATGATTAGGACGCAAACAGAGAAATCTATATGTTTCTGGTTCTCAACGCATGAGTAATGAATTCGATCATAAATCTCTTAGGCCATGGTATCCTTATATAGAGATTAGGTGGGCTTAGGTGGGTAGTGGACTTTACGTTAGATTAATTAAACGGATTAATTAATATTACTATTATACAAAGCCCAACACTACACATAACACACTATGGCAAAGAAGTGAAGAACAATGAACGGAATACGCCATAAACTCAAAATAATGGAATACAGCCATCGTTCTTCTTCGACGAAAACAAAACCAATTCAGATGTAACCTTCCACTGGCGATGATGAACGACGAATTTAGATGCGACCTTCGACCGACGACGATGATGAACGGCGAATTCAGAAGTGAAAGGATTTGAGAATTGGCAGATCGTTTTTCTTGGTTTCGTTCTTAGGGCAGGAGTTACCGAAAATCTGAATGACCCGGTTTCTACAAGAGACAATGAATTGGTCACGTGGGGATTTAAGTGAGAGGCCATTTGGGACCGTCTGATTATTCACGAACGGCTCAGATTATTTTGTACAGGAAGAAACTTAGTTGTACAGGAGGCTTTGTACAGGAGCTGATCCGGCCTCATACATGTGCCTTGTTTGGATCGCTGTGGGGCGGGTCTGCCCCTCCCCGGACACAGCATAATTCAATCTATATTTCTTTTATTAATTTTAACATTCAAATTATTAATTTAAATTTTAAGTTTTTCATTTTAGGATTTATGTTATTAATTATTCTCTTATTTACCTACATTATTTTAACTCGAAGCTTATTTATCATCGAGCTCACTTCACCTTATCTGGAGTAAGAACAAGTTGATTATCACAAACTCGTGGTGGTGTGTAAAAGCTAAAAAACACATTTCTAGGAGCTTTTTCAAACACTGATTGGTCATGAGTTCTTCATTTAAACCTCCATATGTCAATCTATGAGAACTTGTCTATAAACCTCCTCCGTTTTGTATGTCAGCCATCGAGGATTTTACGTGGAAGACAATTGCGATAACTCTGCATGTCGCCATGGCCATCAATTTGGAGTTGTGATGGAAAAGTGGTCAAAGTTTTCACAGACTACCATTTTTATATTACTTCTCATGATTCTCCAAATTTCTAGTGAACATAACAATAACATCTATGTCCTAAGAAAAAAATTCCAAGAAAAATATAAGAAATTCAGGTGTTGAAAATCTAATGGCCAATGACAAGTTGTCACGTGTTTTTCATGATTCTCTTATCACTTCTTCACCGAGTATAAAAGCCCTCGAATGGAACCTGACGTCAATTGAAGCAAACACACGAGTATATTTATAATCGGGGAGCACAATTTTACACATTCGCCGTCACAATTACATTGAAGGATTAATTTTCGAACTTCTGTGTGTAGTTTTCTATCAGTGTGTCTAATTTTGTTGGTAGACGTAGACAGTGGCTGAAATTACAAATGTGTATATAAATACATGTAAAATTATATAATCATATAGACGACCCATTTGTAGTTATTATAAATGGGGCAGGTTCATGAGCCATGAAATTATATATAATTTTATAGATGAATTTTTAATTCCGACCACGACCATCGCCCGTTGACGGAATTGATCCTATCGTTAGAAAGTTTATAAATAGGAGGTATCAAATCCCATGTTTAGTTCCGATTTTGGCGACTTTGTCGCCGGAACTTTTAAAACCCTATTTAAGACTACTTAACCCAAGGGAAAAATGTGAAACTGAATTAAACGGTGATGAAGTTGTCGGAATATCACGAAAACTTGGGTTTATGATCTTCTATGTATAAGCTTTCTAACGATGTAACCAATCCCATCAATGGGCGATGCTAGTGGTCGAAATTAAAAATGCATGTATAAAATTATGTATAACTCCATGGCCCTTGAACCCTCACCATTATAAATATACTTATAACAATTATATTTAAACTGTATACTTATAATTATATTTAGTCAAATTTTATATATTGATGGTGGGACGGGTTGTTAACCATACCGAATTTCACGACTCCGAATGTCGTTATATTATAATTGTAGACTGTTATTACAACACACGAGAAATCTTCCTGTACCCAACAAGTCCCTTATATATTCAACAACGATCTCGACCGTCAGATTTCACCATCAACGGCTGAGATTATATCATTTTTAATCAAAAATAGGCAAAACACCATTTTCCGTCCAATGGTCTGAGTGAAGGGATGACCAATTTTGTTGAAGTGTCGTCGTCTATTTTTGAAAAGTGACCTTCGTAAATCCTGAGTAAATCGAACGCATGAGCCTTTCTCTAATTTAAAAATATGGTTTAATTGTAGGAAATTTTTTCTAATTTAAAAATATAGTTTAATTACAGCCGTAAAATCTCAAATGCGACGGTCGAAATCGCTGTTGGGTATATAAATATTGGGTGTAGGAAGATTACTCTACTACATGCAAATAGTATTCTAATATCTATGGTAATAATTCCAATTCCGATATTAAAATTCTAAATAATATGCTCATTTGGGTGCTTTTTTATATGCGGATGCCGAAGAAATACTTATAGACCCTTACATTTGGACTAGATCGTGAGTCATGTTTCAATGGCCACTTCACCGTTGAATGCAGAGAGCGCACAACTCTGCAATTCTCCTCTGCATTCCTCCAACATATAAAACCCCACTCAAATTCCAGCGGAATTCTTTCTCTCTGAAACAGAGCAAAGCAAGCAAGCAAGAAGGACGAAATTGCTAAAACTCCCCATTTCTGTGCAGTTCGTGAGAGATAAAACAATGGAAGATATTCTCCTGCAGGAATTACTCAACACCCAAGAAATGGAATTGTTCAACGACGAACAACAGCAGCAGCAGCAACAGTTCGTCTCCAACGGCGTTCTGTTCAGCACCCTCGACTCTGTTCTCCTCAACTCCTTCGATGCAGAGGATTACGACGACACCTGTTACGCCATGTTTAGCGAACAGGGATTCTCCACTTTCCCGGAATTCAATGCGGAAAATCCGGATCCCCAAACATTCCCTTATTCGCAGGAGGAGGATTATTACTCTATTACGCCTGTTCTGGACAATGCTGGATCCGGATTCGGGTACGGGATGGTCCAGGAGCAGGATCCGGAGCACCGACCCAATCTCGAGTCCGACAGCGTTGAGAGGAAGAGGAAATCCAAAAGGATTGCTGGGCAACCATCGAAGAATCTCATGGCGGAGAGACGGCGGAGGAAGAGGCTGAATGACCGACTATCGATGCTCCGATCGGTGGTCCCGAAGATAAGCAAGGTAAATAATCCAATTTTTTAAGTGGGTTATAGTTAAATTCAACCCGTTTAAAACTATGTTCAACAAGGTGGTCATTTAAGGTGTCCGTGCAGTCTGCACTAAAAACGCAATAAAAGGTTTAGCTTTTGAGTTTATCGGGTTTAATTTTTGAGTTTATAGTTTTTATCCCTTGGATTTATATTTAACTCTTGGATTTATAACATTTAAATAGGGTTTTAAATTTTTCGACCGCGAATTCGCCGTAGCATTACCAATTTATTATCTTTTTATTGCACTAATTTAGTGCGGTATAGAACCCCTCCAAGCTACTGGATAATCACAGGCCTTCCCAAATGGTGATTGCTTATAGACACCTAGAGTATCTAGACGTTGGGCTATCCCTGACTGTAAACCCTAAAGTAACCTGCCAATGCTTTGTATAACACTGATTTAAAAGTGATTGATCTCAATAGGAGGGGTGGCAGCCCCTTTCAGGTGCTATTACTTCACGAGTAATGTCCTTAATTATATGATCTCGAACGGTCAAGAATTCTAATTTAAAGATTAAAATTTTGATTGTTCTGGATCATAACATTCGGAGATACGGAGTCATTGCTCCACCCAAGTTACAGTAAGTTGTGTCAAGTGATTGAAAAAGTAATCCTAATGTGTATATAATAAAATGTATTGTTATGGTATTGAATTAGAAGGCCAAGGCTATAAACACCATTCTTTTGTATACTATTCCTCAGATGGATCGAACATCGATTCTGGTGGACGCCATAGATTACATGAAGGAGTTGATGCAGAAAATCAAAGACCTCCGAGAAGATATGCATTCCTCCTCCTCCTCCTCCGACCATGTGACCTCAACGAGCTTCACCAAGTTCGAAAAAAACCCAAATGAAATTTTGGTCAGAAATTCACCAAAGGTATCAGTATTTACAGTCCCAAGTCCCCTCGGCCATAAATTAAAACCCTCTTGATTTATTATATATGTTGTTGTTCTTGCGTTTTACCAGTTTGATGTTGAAAGGAGAAATCTGGACACGAGAATCGAGATCTGCTGTGGGGCAAAAGAAGGAGTGTTGTTATCAACAGTGACGACTCTCGAAGGGTTGGGAATGGAGATTCAGCAGTGTGTTGTCAGTTGCTTCAATGACTTTGCACTGCAAGCATCTTGCTCCTGCTTGGAGGTAAATCACTAAATTATGTGGGTCGTAATATGCATGCTGCATGCGTTGAGGTATCACTTTTGACACCAATCTTGCACCACTTGTGAAGTGTCATAATTTAATCGGATGAAATGAAAAAATGATATAGATAGTGAAAATTTGGACAGGAAATTTAATTGTGGGTCACCCCATAACCTATAATATGCTGTCAAGTGTGTTATTGTGATTTTCGTGTCCAAATTTTCACTCCCACGTCATCTTCCGATGAAATGTGGAACTGGTTTTTCCAACACTCAATCACTCAATTGAGTGTTGACACATTTCAAAAGTGGTGATTTTCATTTTTCTGTGTTCTGTCGGTTAAAAATTCTAAAAGTAAAAATTCTGCTGTAAAATTGGAAGATGCACTTTTCTTTCTTTGTGTTGCAGGAAGTTAATGAGATGGCAATCTTAGATGCAGAATACATCAAGCAGGAGTTGCAGAGGAGTGCTGGATATGGAGGAAAATGTTACTAAATGGCTCTGAAGAAATCATCTTTCAATTTATTGTAGTATTAAATAATTGGGTATGATGGTGATAGATTCTGTGCATGTATGTGTTTGGGAAAGAAGATTTCAATGGTTCAATGATTTTATGATCCAAAACAATTGGTCTCTAGAGAAGAAAGCTCCACGGTATGGAAAAAAAGAACACTGAATTTGGTATCACCTGTATTTTTCAAAATTAAAATTCGTGATCATTTCAATGAGTCATAAATAATGATTTCGATAATTGAAATGTATGATTAAATTAAATTTATTTTTTAGACTTGAAACCCAAGTTTTTAAGATTTTTCGGCCAGTTCCTACATACCACACTAAAAATTGACATCAAAAGTGCAAAAAAATATGTATTGTCAAAACCTAATTGGGTAAGAGTGTGGCCCACTGGAGCATGCCAACCAATGGAGGCATTTTGGTGCACTATTGGTGTCATTTTTTGGTGTGATTTATCATTTCTCTTTTCCGGCAGACTTCCAAAATAAATAACCAATTCTGCCATCATCCCAAATGTATATACATGAGTAAATAATAAATTTTAATTTTGACTACTAAAATTAACCATGCTACCTGATTTACAACATTTCAATCAAATACTATATTTTGACCCAAGTAATGGTGACAATTAAATTTTTGTGACCAACAAAATAAACAAGTTTGATCTTTTCCCATCTTGTGATTCCTACTAGGTCTTATCACCACACTTTTTTTACCCCAGTTGCCTATTTAGGTGAATATATATTTCAGCCTACTGTCTTTCACCGATATAGTAAGTATATCAAGTAGAACAAAAGAGTGTTGAACAAGAATAATGTTACATGTACCCTCAATCATAAATCCCTTATTTAGCACCCATCACAATCACACTCATTTTTTAATGTGTGGTTGTGATGGTTGCCACATAAGCAGATTATGAAAGTGTGTTAGAGTTGAGGCTACAAGTATCATTATTTATTAAACAAAGCTAATTTTTTTTCTCCATTCATCATTATCAGAGGATAAGCCTACTTCAGTGTCAATCTTACAGAAACACTCTCTGCACAACTCCACTCCACTCATATTACAATCTCAAAAACATTGAGGGCAAGAAAGATAAGTTTTGGTTACCTTGCTGAATTTAAAACATCCTCCAGCAATCTCAAGAACTAAGATGTTTAGCTTGGTGCTGCAAGACTATCTTTTCCTACTTTTGGAATGAATGGTCCGAGATTTGCATCTCTCATCGGGTAATTTCCAGATGATGTCATCAAGGTTGTTACAGAAGTTCTGGTAGAACTGCAAGAAAAAGGATGCAAGAGTCTTGGCTCATTTGTACAAGTGTTGTGAGTAGCTATAGTATCTCGGGGTGGAACGACGAATACCTTCAAATATTCTTCACCATCTCCAGCTGCTTTTTGAATGTCAACCATGATGAATAAGGGTGCAACTTGAAAAATCTGCCCAGAAATCTAGTGTTTTTTCAAGCGGCTAATATAGAAGGATGGGTGTGTTTGTCTACATTGTCATGTATTATCTAATATAGAAGAATAAACGGACGGAAGGTGTGTGGATTACCTCAATGATAACGGAGAAATGTGAAGTCCTGTTTGCAGAGAGACCTTCAACTCTCATCTACAATTGAAGAAGCGCTATTAAAACCATGGTATGTAAGTGTGGAAAACAATGGCGTTATTTATACCTTGTAATTACGAATGTGAGTCTTGAAACCCATTGACTGAGCAACAACTTCCAATGTCGATAAGACGACGTTAGCAGGTTTTTTGGAAACAAATCTTGTTTGATGTCGGAGAGAATCCTGATTAAGGAAAGTGATACGTAAAGAACCAATCCTCTTACAACAAGAAGTGAATACAGGTCTGGGTTGGCACAAGTAGTGCTGAACATAAAACAACTACGGTTTGAGAAGTCGACATTAACACAACCGCATTACCTGCCTACGATCAAACAAGGAAGCAAGATTGAGGCCTTGAGAGAGAATGATCAAGTCAAATGCATTAAGAACCAGGGGGGAGATGTTGTAATCCCCACATTGCTCGTTTGATAGTTCTTCCTACATAAATTTTATTGAAGAATTAGATGAAATTAATAACGTGGAGCTTGAAGGGAAGAAGAAAAAAAAACAGTTCCATCAAGCTAATGATATATATAATTACAAAATCCATCTCTTTCAATGTTTGGTCCCCAAGATTCAAGAAGATCCACACATAGCACAAGTGTTTTCCTTGCCACACTTTCTCAGCAACTCAATGTCCAAAAATAGTGTTGAAGTTACACTAACCTCCGAGTCGTCAAAGGCAGCATCTACATCATCGAAATCAATATCTTCCACTTCAGTAGGTCTGACAGGATTGTAGTTCTTTCTAAACCATTCATCATTCTTTATCTCGTCCATCCTAATACGCTGCACACAAGTTATACTCTGGAGTGAACATTGAAAGAAAAATAAATACATGGAGTATGGGTTCTTTCAGGAATGAGTTAAGAGTGTCTGCTCTTTTTCATTCTAAGCAGTATATTTTTATTTAGAATGTGAATGTGTCACTGGAAGAAAGTGAAGCCATGGAAACACAACAAAAGTTCCACCCATCAGTTAATTTTAGGAATATATCTGAAATCGAAACAAACTGATGCAGCTACACTGCAGGGAAATTTGAAGAGTTCTTATTTTTATCGACCAACAATTACTCACTGTTTCAGGATTTGGGTCCAAAATTCTCGCGATCAAGGATTTTGCTCCAACTGGGAACCATGATGGGCATGAAAACTCTGCATTGTCAATCTGCAAATTATATTAAATGGAATAGGTAAATATTGGCACGCCTACTACAATTACCACCCATTCTTGTGCTTCCACAAAAATACTGCACACCTTAAGAAGTAAGATTATCGTGATTCGTGCGTACCTTCCAGTACAATGTTGTAAGATCAATCTCATCAAATGGAAGATAACCGGCGATGAGCACATAAAGTATGACCCCGCATGACCAAATATCTGCCAGTGCACCATTATATCCTTTATGACTAAGAACCTGCAAAAGGAAATATGACTCTGATTGACTCCCTTATGGATTTTATTAAAACACATTCTCATTTACAAGGAAACGCTCTACAAGATTACCTCGGGTGCAACATAATTAGGAGTACCACAGGTTGTCCGGAGAACATCTACTCCCTATGCAGAATTATTTTCATAAGCAACAGCCAACACATCCAATCAATAAGCAAAAAATATCAACTCCAATTCTTACCTCTGGGGGAAATGCACTCAGTCCGAAATCAGAAATTTTAAGATTTCCTTGGGAATCGAGTAACAGATTTTCCGGCTGCCACCAAATACACGAAAGTTGAAATTTCTGTTGCTACGATGACTACAAAATAAAGATCTTTTGTTTCTGTTACCAAAACACCTTTAGATCTCGATGATAGACTCCCTGACTGTGGCAATAATCCACACCATCAATAAGCTGCTGGAAGTATCTTCTCGCTTCTGATTCACTAAGTCGCCCATTATGAACCTGCCAGAGATGAATATATATCAAACTAATTGCACTAACTCTATGGTTTTGGAAGCCCAAGGAATTCAGGTGAGGAGACTTACTATTTTATCAAACAATTCACCACCTGTGATGAATTCCAATATGATGTAGATCTTTGTTCGACTAGCTATAACCTGATGTAGAGAGTTAAGCTTAACGTGGATGGCTGCATAACAATTCTGAAATAAACAAGAAACAAGCTGCGTGCTTTGTTTCTTTGATTTCAACTGTAATAGTGATAAATGTTTGAGCCTTACCTCATGAAGACGAACGACATATGGATGTCGAACACGCTTCATTATAGATATCTCCCTCTTTATCTGAAATATAAAATCACAAAGCTAGTATTCCAAAATTTCAAGTAAACCGACTTCAACCGCACAGACATAATTTTCAGCCAGCTTAGTCAAAAATAAAGTATCATCACATTCATTAGTCTGAATACCAGTGTCAACAAATACTATGATAAATGAACCAAAAGTAACACAGACTAAAACTAAGCGCAAACCTCTCACAATATACCTTCTTACTTTGCTTTCTCGAAGATATCTTTAATTGTACAGCTCGAAATAATCAACTTTTTTTTGCCAGAAAGAAAACATAAGCTAGAACGAGCAAAAAACGCCACAGAAATAATAAA
This sequence comes from Pinguicula primuliflora, assembly GCA_025802335.1. Lineage (NCBI taxonomy): Eukaryota > Viridiplantae > Streptophyta > Magnoliopsida > Lamiales > Lentibulariaceae > Pinguicula > Pinguicula primuliflora. The sequence continues at coordinate 9,187 of JAOYMZ010061334.1, forward strand.
ACACAACATAAGAGATCAAAATTCAACCTGATCGACCATCCTATGCTTGATTATGGTAGAGCGGTCAAGAACTTTCATTGCAACACTTTCCCCAGTTTCTGTATTCTGAGCAAACTTCACTTTCGCAAATGTCCCTTCCCCAATTGTCCTTCCAACCTCATACTTCCCCACCTTACGAACCACCATTTTTTCGCTCCTTCCTCCAAGAATGCTCTTATCAAGACAATAAGATAATATCTTCTTTGAGGACAACGATTCGAAAACTCTGCTTATTTCACCCCGTTTGAACCCAGAAAACAAATTTGACAAACAAGGTGATTCACCTTCTATACCCCTTCCATTATTCGTCAACTATGAGCGTGATTGGAGCCAAGTTGACGACTTTGTGAATACAACTGGGGTAAGTCCCAAGTTGGGATTGCGTAAACGGGTGAGGTTTGAGAAAGTGGGAAAAGAATTCAAGTAGTTGAGAAATGGAGTCTTGAGGTGTCCAGCTGGCAAGAGGCAAATCACCAAATCCTATTATATTATCCAATTTCCGCAATTTGCGTTACCCACCACATTACGTGATTGTTTATTCATATATAATCAAATACATGGGCTTTGATGGCGACGCCGTAGCGGTCGGTCGGAGCCGCCCCCGGCTGTCATTATGCCAGTAAGGAGGATTCACAAACGTAACAAGTAATTTTTTTGTTGGCTCAAATAACCCTTTTTCCTAATAAGTCTAGGTCCAACGGGTATACACCGTACCCACGTAGGAACGCCACCAGATCGGTTATTTTTCGGTATCTATTTCGGTACTGGTATTTTGGTATTGATATCGGTAGACGGTAGATTATTGTATTGGTATCGGACTAAATTTACATTTGGTACCAGTACTGGTACTATTGGTACCGGTATAGTACCGGTACCGGCAGAATAGAGCCAATTTGGAACTGCAAGGCTGCAAGTTTGACTGAGAGCCTGTTATCAACCTGCCTGTTACAACGAATGAATCAACATCAACGTCATATGACTAATAATCTAACAACGAATCAACGATAGTTACGACTTACGATACAAACAAACCAATAAACAACATTCAAGAACGGTAATCACAGTCCAGTATCCACAACACGAGTTTTAAACTTAAGAGTCCACACCACAAGTCCACAACCAACCATAACATAACATCATCATCATTTCAATTCCACAAACGCAACAATGCTTCATCTGATTTCATGAGAAAACTCATCAGATCATCTAAGAATTCTACATAAAATATACGTTAAGACATTAGACTATAAAACATAAAACATAGATGATTTATATTTATAATATATTCTGAAATATATATATATTACCTTCATATATGACGATCGCGGTATGATCTTCAGTCCTTACATCATCCTTCAAATCACTGTCCTCCGGCTCAAAATGTGAACTCATATCGGAAGGAGCTCTAAGATCGGTCATAGCAGCATCCTTCATCCAACTCTTGGCACAAATGAGTGCTTCTGCTGTACCGGTTTCTAAACAACTCTTAAAACTACGTAACACTCCTCCTGTGCTGAAAGTAGACTCCAATGGAACAGTGGTTATTAGGATTGCAAGTACATCTCGAGCAATCTGACTAAGGACATGATACTTAAACGTATTGCTTCCCTACCACTGTAAAATGTCATAATCTTCTAAAATGAGTGGTTCTGCCAAGTATCTCTTCAGTTCAGTAGTATTCTCTTGCCTAATATCCTGGTGCACTTGTTGAAGATACTTCTTACTGAATCTTGCTGAACTAGAGCCTGAAGAGGAGGCACCACTACTATTAGGAACCCTAAAGACTGCCTGAGCTCTCCCTTGATCATACAAAGACCGGTACTCTTCAAAAATCTCAGTCACTGATTGCCTCACTCTCTTGAACGCAATCTCAACCTTCTTATCTGTAATGAAATAAATTTCACCATTTAAATATCAAGCAAAAATGAGTAATGAAATAAAGTAATGACCATACCTCCAACCAATGAATTATTAAGCCAAAATTTGAACCATCGAAGCTTGCACTTTGGGTCAAGGACAGTGGCCATAAACATAAACTTGTTGAGTTTATGTTTGTGCTTCTTGTCAACACTTGTCAACTCACCCCGATACTTGATGTACTTTGTTTTCATCTTCTTGGCCATGTTTGCCAAATCATTATCATCACTCAAAGTATTTTCATCCAACTCATCTTCTAATTTCATCAATACTTGAAACAACTTATGCGCAGTAGGTGTTGTAGAAATAGAGAATGTATGAGTGACATCGTAGAACAACTTGAAAAATGGTAAAAAAACTCTTAACCTGCAAATAATTATAAAGCTATTAACAATAAGACATGCTTGTTTGGTGACTAGCATCATACCTGGACCCAATCAGCATCAGTTGAAGGCCCCAATTTCCCACTTGCCTCATCGTATAGATAATTAGAGAACACATGATTCTCCAACATGTCCTCAAAAACAATAATGTACTTGACAGCAGGGGTCAGCATAACATATGTAGAGTTCCATCTCGTGGAAACATCTAACTGAAGAAATTCTTTGTCTCAAAATTTTTTCATCTTCACATGATGACTAAACAGAGACTCTCGTGCAGGAGAAGATTTACAAAACTTCATAACATTTCTCACACGAGAGATAACGTCACTATGTTCAGTCAAACCATCTTGAACAATCAAGTTTAAGATGTGAGCACAACACCTCATGTGCAGATTCTCATGTCGTTTGATAATCTGCCCCCGAACATCACCGTACAAAGTTATCTGATGCCTCCTCAAGGTTTCGAAGATAACATCATTGTTGGTGGTATTATCAACAGTGATGATCAACAACTTAATAATTTCCCAACTTTCCATTAGGCCTTCTATCTCCGTACAAATTAAAACACCCTTATGGTCACTAATTTTTCGAAAACCCAAAATCCCTCTTTCCAAAAACCACTTCTCATCAATCCAATGCCCTGTGATCGCCTATACGACAAATTCGGTCTTGAAATCCATGTGTCTGTCGTGAAACAGATACGAGGATTAACTTCAGCCAGTCTTTGCTTCAACTTCAGCTTCTCCCCATAATACATTCCCATATAACCCCTCTGGCACGTCTGTCTAGATATCATCTTGAAACGAGGATCTACATCCTTAATAATCAAAGCAAAACCAATCTTGTTAACATGGTTGAAAGGTAACATATCCTCGCGATCTTCCTCATCCACACTTTCTTATCAAGCTTACAAAATAAATAAACAAACAATAAACAACAACTTATCAAGTATCATACATTAATGAATATTTAACCTTTTTTACCAGTGCATTATCAACATCCCAACATCACTACTGTTCGACGTACTAGCATCAAAAGAAAGCATCGCTTGTCTTCCTGATCTTGCTGCTTGTGTTTGAGCTGCTTTTCTTTTCTGACAGCCTTTGTAATGTTTAATCATAGTACCCGTCCCGTAAATATTGGTTTCACAATTCAAGAGTTCCCCACAAAAATTACATTTGGGCTTCAGTTTCAGAGGATCGACAAGTGGGATTACCTCTGTAAAATATGCCCAATAAGGGCTAGTCTTCGCTCTTTTCCTCTTCTTTGCACAAACTTCTGTCTTTATTCTTTGAAACTCTTCCTCCTCAATCGGATTTGGGGATGGAGAAGCATTTGTAGGTAAAGGGTCGGTCATCTTGTATAATAAGAAAGTAAGAAGGGAATAACAATTCAATTATATAAATGAAATAACCATTAGAAGAATAAACGCCATCAGGTT
>JAOYMZ010061345.1:0-12966 GCA_025802335.1 Pinguicula primuliflora
ATGGAGATTAAAATTCAGAAGAAGAGACTGAACTGTTGGGAATTTTGAAGCAGCATCGAGGAGCTATTGGATGGACCTTGGCAGATATAAAGGGGATTTCCCCTACAATATGCATGCACAAAATCCTCATGGAAGACCATTGCAAACCAATAATAGCCGCTTAGAGGAGGCTGAACCCAATAATGCAAGAAGTAGTTCGGAAGGAAATCTTAAAGTGGTTAGATGCGGGTGTTATTTACCCGATCTCAGATAGTAAATGGATAAGCCCTATTCAATGTGTCCCCAAGAAAGGAGGAATGATTTTGGTACGATCTGACAATGAAGAGCTCTTGGCTACTCGAACTGTCACTGGTTGGAGGGTGTGCATGGATTATAGAGAACTCAATAAGGCAACTAGAAAGGATCATTACCCCCTCCCATTTATCGATCAGATGCTAGACAGATTAGGTGGGCATGCTTACTACAGTTATCTGGATGGTTATAGCGGGTATAATCAAATCACTGTTGACCCGGAGGATCAAGAGAAGACAACCTTTACGTGCCCTTATGGGACCTTTGCGTTTAGAAGGATGCCCTTCGGACTATGCAACGCACCTGCTACATTTCAGCGATGCATGACGGCAGTGTTTAGTGATATGCTAGAAGATGTCATCGATATCTTCATGGATGACTTCAGTGTATTCGGAGCTGACTTCCATCAATGTCTCGGGAACCTAAAAAAGGTGCTTCAACGGTGTGAGGAAGTGCAGCTGGTGCTGAATTGGGAAAAATGTCACTTCATGATTCGGGAAGGAATTGTTTTGGGGCACCAAGTATCAGAAAAAGGATTGGAGGTGGACAAAGTTAAAGTGGCAGCAATTAAAAATCTCCCACCTCCAACATCAGTTAGGGCTGTCAGAAGTTTTCTGGGGCATGCAGGATTTTACCGGAGGTTCATCAAAAACTTTTCCTTGATTGCAAAACCGTTATGCAGGCTTTTAGAGAAGGACGCAGTCTTTGAAATGATCAATGAATGTCTCACTGCTTTTGAAACACTCAAGAAGCATCTGATTTTAGCACCTGTGATCCAAGCACCAGATTGGAACCTACCATTTGAGATAATGTGTGATGCTTCTAATGTAGCGGTATGATCTGTTTTGGGCCAACGTAAGGAAAAAGTTTTCCACACCATCTTCTATGCGAGCAGAATGTTTTGTGAAGCTGAACTTAATTACTCGACTACGGAGAAAGAGATGCTTGCAGTTGTTTATTCCTTCAACAAGACAATTAATCCTAGTTTGATGATGTGTTGGTACTCGCTATTTTTTCGTACATTTATTGTGTTGGGAATGAGTTAAGGGGTCGATAGCTGTGTAAAGTTTGTGTGACTCAATTGCCAAAATAAAAGTTTGTTTGACTCGTTTCCCTCTAGTTCTCTGCATTGATTGATTTAGTTAGCATCTGCTTATGTCGGTTATTGTTTAATTATGAGAGGGAAGGTGATGAATCATCTTTACTTATCGACTCAGGCATCATAAGCACAATTTGAAGTCACCTATTGGTGTGCTTCTTTGTTATTGCAGTACTTTTGTGTTTGTTTCTACATTAGATGCTAATGGCCTTTCGTGTTGTTTTCCACGTCAGTTATAAATACTAGTAGAAAAATACTTTTCCTTCCATTGGTTGGTTGGCTATTATTATTCTTGCTCAAGATGGTCCTATCCGTGATTTTCTCGATTTAAAACAACTTCGTCTGTGAAGCTTTTCCTTTCTCCGCTGCTGTGAATTCGCTACATGCACAGAGCTATTTTACTCCTCAAAATCCCAGAACAGGGTTTCTGCCAGAGTGTCTAGAAACAGTGGAAGAAAATCAAGAGCCACGCACTGGTGGTGTTAGAGCAGCAACTCTGAATGCTGACTCTCCTGAAACCTTTTGTAGGGGCATTGAAGAAGAGTACACTGTGCTATCAAACATTCCTGAAATGGTGCCTTCTCCAGGAGTATGGCCTCTTCTTTTAAGTTATAATGACCTACTAACCTATTTGGATCTTTTTATATATGTATTTGGATCATTTTCTCACACTCTCTGATCATATTTCTATATATGTATTGGTACAATATATATCGTTGTGCAACAGTTCTTGACTTCTTTCACAAGACCTGTTAATTACTTGCAAATTGGTTAATCAAGCATGGTTTGGATTGTTCTCCCTTGTGGATTTTTCTGCTTTTACATTTTAATAAAATAAAATATGATATGAGAACATGTGACAGTAGAATTACGTATTATTAGAATAAAACTCCCTTTAGCTATATTTGTTGACTATCTCTGAATGAGTAATGCATCCAACTCGCTGTTGCATCTGCTTCCCTACATGAACTTCGGTTTCCAGAACCAGAAAACTGCTTTCCTGTTGGTAAGCTCTTATTATTTTTTGACTTATATTTGTTTTATAACTAGTTTATACATTCCGCTGAAGAAATTTGACCGTACTTGGATTGGATCCATAGGGAGAACGCCTGAAGTTGGTGTCTTTTCTAAGAATCAAGCAACCCCACTTCAGTCATTGTCCTCAAGAACAAGGTAACAGTCCTGGATCCCTAAACCCCAATAAGTTAATAAAGTTTCGTTTGTGCTTTCTAATGCATTTCTCACCTATATTCTATATTTGTCTTATTTTGTTGGCAGAGCTGTTGCCCAGTACCTGAGAAAGCAATCTTCTGCAACCCCCATCTCAAATAAACCAAATGAATTATCAGGAGGTCTGAGTTTGAACAAGATACTTGACGGCAAGCCTAGAAGGATAGCTGCACGGATGCTTTATGAAACTTTAGTGAGCACCATGGCAAAGCATTTGTTCTGTTGATTATACAAGTTGTCTAACAATTTGATCACGGGACGTCCAAATTACAGTTTAGTAAAAGGAATTTGATGCAATCCCGTGATCGAGTCGAGTACAATTCGTGAGTAAGGCTCGGTGGTAGGAGAGACCTAAATCCCAAGACACAAGGGAGAGTCTCTAATCTCATCTACAACTAAAGATACGAACAACTAAAGATACAAAAACTAAACTAACTAAACTAACTTGTTCTTTATTTTCCAAGATAATAATATTTGAGGTTACAAGCCATATATATAAGTAAAGGATAAAAACTTATAAGCAATATTTTTTTTTATAAAAAAAACTTAAAATCCTAAATCCTAAACCCTAAACTCTAAATTTTAAATCCTAAACCCTAAACTTTAAATCCTAAACCCTAAATCTCAATCTTGGGTAATTGTTTGGGCCATTCTGTGACCATATTTAGGTTCGTATCAGAATTGATTACGCAAAATAAGCATCTTATTGCATATGATTTGAGGGAGAACATTGCATTTGAAATTCCAATCCATTGAATATATTGATTGCTTGAGGTCAACTGCAGCTTACTTGATAAAAGCGGGACACAGTTATCCTCTGTTAAGTCTAACTGCAATTTCCAAGTTCAGAAATCAGAATAGAGAAATCAATCGTGCCATTCATCCCAGAAGTTGTAATCACGTCTAGTTCTGCCATGTTGAGCAAACCTCCTTTATTTGTATGTTCCTCAATTCTCACAAGTAATGCAGCATTTCTACTTGCCTGATAAAAGGGCGTCGAGTTTTTGCTCAATATGGGCTTCATGATCCTCCAGACGTGCTTTTACTGCACCATCTTCCCAACGGATCAAAGTGGGAACTCCTTTGAGATTGAACGTCGAGTCTACTCTCCATGGGTGCGCTGGTGTCCTCCATATTGGTCGATCTCCAACGTAAGCCTTCAACAGAGCCACGCTATCTGGTGATGCTTCTAGCTTCTTGCATATCACGGGTTCAGCTCTTACGCAATCTAGTGATAAAATCAAGGATATAAGAGATAAATGATCAATCCATTGTCAACCGGAGGACATAAGTTATGATGATTTCATAGAATATGTTCAATGCAACAATGACCATAATCACAATTGTGGGATCTCTCAAGTATGACCAGAGACTTGTAAATATTTTGTGATATGGGTATAGTTAGGAACTGTTACATGTTAAAACAATTTGAAGCGAAACTCTCAAAATAACCTGCTGGAGCGTATCACAACATTAAGTGGAAGCCTCAGATAGCATTTGTTTAAGATATTCAGCGTCATAGAGTAAAACGTAGTGAAACACAACAAACACTGCAACTCAGGCTTCCTGCGTCACAACCTAAACTACTTCTTTGAGCCACATGTTATCCCAGCTTCAAAATTGATTGCCCTTCATACTTTTTCTTTTCATCAAAAGTGACTTACGTTATACAATCTTTAAACACGGATAACCCCAATGTTTTGCTTAAAGCTACGATTTAAGTAACCAACACTCATTTCTCAAGAAACCAATCAATACGATACAATACAATACATCATAGATCGGATTTTTCCCCAGAGTAACCAACACTCATTTCTCAGGAAACCAAAAAAACGCCAATCCAACAATCCGGAAACGAACATAAAAAAGAATAGAAACACAAGCCTTGTCTTATATGAGATCAAATAAACCCCAACCAAAAACACATAACCACATATTGGTAAAAGATATTTCTTATTCTTGACGATTGTGCACCTGGGCACCAACTGAGATTTGTGGCAGGATCGTTATCAGCCAAGAAAAGGATTAGATTTGCAGAGTTATTCCCCGCTTCGCTTTTGAATTTGTCAAATATCTCTCCGAAATTCGACACCGTAGCAACGAAAACCTTGACCGGCATTTTCGTCCGCTGTTCTGGTCTGTCAAATGGGTTTCTCTGGGTTTTTTTTGGTCCAGACTCCAGGGATCAGATTAAAATCGCTGGACGGAATAACCCATTTAGCCATTATGATAGAATACGGTGGAGCTTGAAGGGTGTTCATCTATTATGTTTATCTGTCGAGACTGTTATGAGTTTGATGTTGGACTTGGGTACTTGATATGTTTAAAACTGGCATTATGTGTAATGGGCTTGGCCCATGTTCCATTCTATGTTTGAACATTAAATTTGGCAGTGCAATGTTTTATCATGTTGGTTTTATCCTATGTTTTACAAATAGAATATGTGCGATTTATGACTTTTGGGCTTGGGTATGGCTCGACCAGCCATACTGCCATAACAAACTCGACAAATTCTTCCGAGTAAAATATGGGTTCGTTACAAACCTGCTCTGAAATATTCGTTCCAAACATCATACTCTTTTCAACATTTATTTTGAGACCCAACAGCATCTCAAAACTCCTCATGATTGCTTTGAACCCTCTTATGTTCTTCCAAGATGCTTCTCCGAACAGAATAGTGTCATCTGTTGCAGATGAGTTAGAGCGACTTTGTCTCTGCCAATCATAATAGGATCAATCAAGTTCAAAGTTGTTGCCTTTCTAATCAGAGCAGCTAAGCCTTCTGCAACTATTAGAAATAAAAATAGAGATAACAGATCCCCTTGTCTGGGACGTCTTGATGGATTAAACATATCTGTATGACTACCATTGATCAGAACAGTTGTTGTTGCAGAATTCAGACAAGCTTTTATTCAAACTCTGAACTTGGCTGGCAATCCTAGTTCTTCGGCCATACTATCCAGAAATCCCCAATTGACAGAATCATAAGCTTTTTTAAAATCACAGCTTGGTCTTTGGTCCTTTTCCATTCCAAGATAGCTTCGTTGGCAATCGGAACTCCATCACCTATTTGCCTTCTTCCAATGTATGTTGCCTGGTGTGGTGAGATTACTTCTATTAACACTTTGCCCAATCTTTCTGCCAAAATCTTTGACAGTATTTTATAACTTGAATATGTAAGTGTAATCGGCCTGTAATCCTCAACTCTTTAAGGGCATGATTTTTTTGCAACAATAAATAAATTTGCCACGTTTCCACCTTCCACAATTCTGCCATTTTAATAGAATTCCTCTATCATGGCAAAGATATCACCCTCCAGAATATGTAGGCAGTGTTTAATGAACTGAAAATTCAGCCCATCATTGACTGGACTCTTTGAACTTCCACATCTAGCAATAACATCCTTGATTTCAGCATGAGAGAATTTTTTGTGAGCTGTTTCGCTGATTTTTCTGACAGTTTTGGAACCATTCCAGCACTGAGCTTAGGCCTCTGACTATTGCTTTCTTTAAACCTAGCCTGAAAGTGATCCAAGAAACATTGCTTCACCTCATTCACTCCATCTATCCAACTGTCATTCTCCATTACTCCATTGATAGTGTTCATTTTCGTCCTTGTTTGCACCAGTCTGTGATAGTAAGCAGTATTTGCACCCCCTAGCCGTATCCATTTGTCTCTTGACTTCTGTTTTAGCATGCTTTCTTCCTTAACTTGAAGAATGTTTAATTGTCCCTTGTCTGCCCAGATTTCTGCTATACTTGGAAGTTGATTGCTGTCATTTTCTGCGAACTGTTCATAATTTGCCATTTTGCATTTTAGTTCCAACAATTTTGATCCAGCAGATCCCCCTCTGACTTGAATTGCCTTCCTCAATTCCTAGGGTTTTTTTCTTTCAATATGAACCCTTTGTACCCCTCTATCTGTGTATTCATCCAGGTGAATTCCACCAGTTCGTTGTATTCATCAATTTCCAACAAGCAATCCAACACTTCTAGACTTTTTCGGCCCCAGTTTTTGTTTTCAAATCCCAGCTTAATGGGGCAGTGATCAGCCACTTCTTTTCCTAAACTTGTTTGAATCCAAGTGTTTTGCCCCAACCAATTTCCATTTTACCAAAAATCTATCCAGTCGACTCAATGCTCTTAGTGAGGTTAGATACGAGGTATATTTTCTCCAAGTCATCGATAAATCTACCAGTTATAAATCATAGATTAGCTCATTGAACAATCTTATCTCCACTGCATTTGTATGCCTCCCTGTACCTTTTCTTTCCGAGCTATGTAAGACTGCATTAAAATCACCCATCAAGCAGCATTTCTCGTTCATCTTGCCTAACAAACTAAACCTCAACTGCAGCCACTGATTCTTCTGTGAAATCTCAGCAGGACCGTATACATTCACCATATGTCTCATTATATTTTTTCCTTGCCAGTACCCTGATATGCCCAAATATCCATCAGTACCCCATATGCTTGATTTCCGAAACTTTTCCTTATTCCAAATGCATAACGGACCTCCACTTGACCATTAGCACCAGAATATGCCCAGTTATAACCATCATCAATCCATAAACTTCTCACAGTTCTTTTATCGATGTATTCTTTTTTTGTTTCTTGTATGCTGAGGAAGTCTATCTTGTTCTTTCGTGTGATCTCCTGAATTCTTCTTCTTCTCCTCCTTTCTCCTAAACCTCTTGCATTAAGCATGAGAATCTGCATTTGGGAAACTTTTCTTTTTCTTGATCTTCTCCTCCTTCAAGAGAGCCTTCTTTTTTGTATGTCATGTTCCTCCATCTGCACCAGTTTTTTCACAGTTTCCTCATCCTCTTCAGCAATGATCAGCCCCAATTGTTTTCCAATTTGTAAGGTAGACACAGCTTCATTTATGAGATTTCAGGAGTTTGAAGTTATTATCCTGCTCACTGTAACTGAGTTGGAGTTGATTGGATCTGTGCCTTGCTCATTGCTGCTTGATTACTTTGTCCATTGTATCATTCCATTCTTCCCTTATCGTTCATTGCCTTTTGTTTTGTTTTTTCTTTCCTGTTTGCATTTCCTTGGCGTTTTAGCTCCTTTCTTGTTTTTTGTAGAAGCTTCTTCATGACATAGATATTTCTCACTGGCTTCCTTTTGTTGACAGTTTAACAGGACATAATTCTTGATACAATTTTTCCATCATCTCCTTATCTTCCAAACCTTCATCAACTGCCTCCATTTTTTTTTCAAACATCTGTGTCTCGGGTCAGGAATGACACTTGAGGCTTCAGATTCAATACCTTCACCCCATCCTTAGAGCACTTATCACACACATTTTCCTTCCGCTTGTTCATTTCTTGAGAATTTTCCTGCCTTCCACGAATATGTTCAGATTCTTTGTTCACATCTGGCCACCAATCTATCCTTTCAGGCTCCAAAAATTTACCATTAGGAACAAGAATATGTTTATCACGTCTGACCTCTACTTCACCTTCATCTGATAAGTCACGAGCACTATTTTCTATTGGTTTCTCTGCAAGGAGATGTTCTGGATTGTCCAGTTTATGGAGCACATACCTTTTATCATTCAGATCTTCCCCATCATCATCAGAGATATTTTTATCATTAAACGGTATATGATATGCTGAATACTCATCATTCTCTGAACTTGTCACTGAATCAGCTCCTAAATTTTCTTCCTCATGTGTGTCTGTTCGAAACCTTTTTGCTGCATTTCACAAACCGTGGCCTTATATTCACGACCATCAATGTTTACCCATAACGTCCCACACAATTTTTTTGTGAATGTTGGTTCTTATAAACATTTGTGCAACTGCTAAATATAGTCTATTTGTGGTCACTGCATCCAATTCAATCACATGTCCCAACTTTACGCCAATACCTTGTAGAATTTTAGTTGTCCATCCCATAAACTTTTGCCGTGCAAACTTTTTTCTGATTTGGAGGATGAGTAGTCCAATCTTCTGCATTGGTTATCCATGTTTTCAACCACTCTAAATCAATGCTTTTTCATCTCTCTAACTCCTTATTCTCATCTTTCCATATCACCACTTTTTGTGGGCCCAACTTACTAACTTTCAGAGACTTGTACCCTCCTTTAATCAAGTTCTTATGTAACTCATTTCTTGTTATTCCTTCCTTCAGTTTACAGACTCAATTGTATTTCAACCATCTGGTATCTTGCGCAATGGTTTTAAATCTCAAATTCGGTGAGTCACTGTCGGCCATAATTGTTTTATGCTGCATCTGATCTCCCTTTTCTTCCATCCTCTTTTTAGATATTGTGGGCGACAGTTTGGCATGTGATGGAGCTTGCTTGGAGGATGAAGCAAGATTCATTGTTGGGTTCTCCTTCCTGGTGAGCAATCTTTGCTTGAAGCTCATTTCTGTTCTCTTAGATGCATCCATGTTCACATATTTGCGAGGAGCTGGCCTACGAGTGGGAGCTACCTATGTGGAGGACTTGTGATATCTAGCCACATTCACTCTGATCTTATGTTGACCAATCCATACTGTGTTTAGTCTCTTGAGCAGCAGTTCTGCATTTCCATCATCTTGATATGTTGCAAAGCCAAAATGTAGGCCCATTACAGATAATTTACAAGCTACAGTGAAGGAAATGAGTTTTCCCTGCATCTCCAACAACTCGTAAAGCTCATTATTTGCTCCTTGCAATTGAAAGTTCATGATGTAAAAGGTCAGATTCATGCTATTTCCTTCCAGATTTCATTCACGTCCATTCTCCTTCTGCCATAGGTGGCTGAACACACTAACCTGGTTTTCTCTGCCTTCTTCCATGCCACTATTTAACAATCCAGGGGGGGCTTCAGTTTGGGAGTTCGTAAGTTGTTCTTCTACGGTTATTATGGTTTTTCCCATTCTAATCTCCTCTCGAAGATGGTCCGGCTGTTGGGAACACATAGCCATAGTTGGGGCTTCGGTTGTTGTTGAAAAGGGGGCTGTTGGGAACACATAGCTGGTGGGGCTTCGGTTGTTGTTGGGAACACATAGCCATTCTAATCTCCTCTCGAAGAGCATGGGTGGACTGAAAAGGGGGTGGGGCTGTTGTTGAACGGAGAGTTTCTGCTGAGATGTAAGAACCTAGACACAAGCTCTATTATTTCAAAGACCTGACTCCCCGATGTGCCTAATACATGCCGAGGAGTGTGGAACAATGAAGATAGCTTGCTTATCGGATCTCCATCGTACAGACAACGACTGATTTCCAGCAAGATTTGTGGTTTCCGTACAAAGTTCAGCCAACCTCGAAGTCTGTGTCAGAGAGAAAACTCGAGGGCGGGAAAAGTTTTTTAATGGTGTGAGGAGGTTACTATCTATTTTACCTTACTATTGTAGTTTGCAAGTTATTGCAGTACAATGTTGGATTTACATACAAGTTATAAATGATGTTGGATTTACATACAGTTCATAATGTCCTATCATGTTTATCAATTTTTTTCTCCTCGAGGACGTAACAACCAGATTATTCTGCCCTATGACCAAAATTGTATTCCTGGGCGTCAGATTAAATCCTACGGTCAGGTATAAAATTGTTTTTTAAAAAAAGTTTGCGGGTCAAATTGCATTGTAATAATTCAGAGCGATCGTAACCCGCTCCGAATTGACCCGTGAATTGTAATAAAAAAATCCGACATTAGGGCAGAGGCACAAGCATGTTCTGAGAGGAGAAAAAATTGCTATCCACAGTCCTGGGTTCGGGGTGTGTGCACTGACTTAGTCACTGCGCACTATGCAATACCTATGTGGCACTGCGAGATTGGTGCAGCAAGAGAAAAGGTGTTCAACACTTTTGCGCCGACTAAAGGTGTTTAACCATTGATGTTCGTGCTTGAACTAAATCTTTGCTAAAGAATTATTGATGTCAGATTTTTTTATTATAGTTTGCGGGTTAAATCGTAGCGTGTTATGACCCGCTCTGAATTATTACAATGTAATTTTAGCGCCGAACTTAAAAATAAAATAAAATTGTGGCCAGGAATATAATTCTTGTTGTAGAGTGGAATAATTTGATTTTTAGGTGGTGGAGCATAAAAAAATTGATTTATGGATTTCCAACACGTTATAACAAAAGATAGACAGCTCTTGATTCCCTGTGTGTTGCACTAATTGCATCACACCCCTCCTCCTGTCACTTCCTTTACAGTCACGATAACGCAACCTCCTGTCCAGCAAATGCATCTTTGGCCATATGGCTGCCTCTGCGCCAGTGCCGACACTGGCGCCGGCCCCCCACCACACTTAAACACTACCTCTACACAGTCTAAGAATCATGGAACACTCGCTGGTGGAAGTGTTATGCTGGAGGAAGACTCATGAGAATCACCGAGAAGACGCAAGAGCATGAAAACGAACAACAATGTCTGAAAGTTGGCTCCTTTCATTAAGAAACTCAGAGCTAGTACAGTTTCTCTACATAACAAATTTCCCTCTACCTTGGACTATGAGGGATCTCTGGAATTTCTTTAAGCTATATGGTGCACTACGTGATGTTCATTCATCACCTAGAATGGTTTTTTAGGGAAAAAGGTACGGATTCATCAGGTTTGACAAAGAAACGAATTTGAAGGAACTAATTAGCAGGTTAAACGGGATTCGAGTAGGAACCTGCAAGTTATATGTAAGCTTGGTATGTCAACCTGGAGATATAGCCAGAGCTCCAATACCTGCAAAATCGAAAGATCTGAATATTCAACAGGAAGATATGACCCTGGAAATAGGAGAAAGGAATGTCGAAACAATCAAGTTCACCCTTAGTCCTGAAAAATTCACGTGGCTTGAAAGGTGTCTAATAAGACTGCCATCTCCTGCCTTTGACTTAAAAATGCTAGAATTTTTTTTGGAAGAAAGATCTTATGCAGGAGGAAAAGCCGTGCAACTTGAGGTAGGGGAAGTCTTGCTGAAATTAGCCAGTCCGGAGGATAAAGTACGGTTAATCAATGATTAGGATACTATCCAGTTGTTGTGCCTGCACAATATGAGACCCTGGAAAGTGTTAAACGACAAGCTAGTTAGGCCGACCTGGATTAGAATCCGAGGGACACCACTCCATTGCTGGTGTGACGAGTTTTTTGGTGAAGTTGCAGCTAGGATTGGAGATCTACTGGAGATAGATGAGATAACTTCTGAGTAAACTGAAATGCAGTTTGTCAGACTCCTAGTTCTAACTAACTCTACAAGCAGCATGCGTACAATGATCAAAATTGATACAGGGGATGAAATGTTCTCGCTAATGCTAGAAGAGAAAGTGAAGGGAGCTGCAACAACTGGAAGACGAGCTTGGATCAATCAAGTCCCAAATACAGTGCGGGCATTGAGAAAAGAAACAACACCTCAGAAGTCATATTTGACATCTACTCTAAATCAATCGAGTAAGCAAGCTGGAAACTTGGGGCATCCTAAATTGCGAGAGGAAATCGAGGCTCTTATTAGCATAGGTCATGCAGACACCACAATTAACAAATTAGGGGCACAAGCAAGTAATCTAACTAAACCTACAAAGCCTGTAATCAATGAAAACCATGGAGAGGACGCAAAGATGAAAACCGAAAATGGTTGTGCTGATATCGAATTGGAAGATGTTGCTATCCAAAATAGATGGAAATCAAATTACTAAACCTACATCAGATGGTCTGCCGGTGAATGAGGATGGCGATGGAGACCACACTAACACTTGATCAAAGTGGGTGTGCGAGAGGCCATTTTTTGCCATTCCATCTGCCATGGAATTCAGGTCACGACTGATTAGAGCAAGTTACACCCGAGATCCCGAGAGTAATGCTCTGAGGATTAGGCCCGTCAGCCTAATCTGGACTTAAAGGACCTGAAAATTGGTGGTGAAATCATGATGTCGGATATACCCCAAAACATAGGTAAGATGTATACTTTAATTTTTTTAAGAAATAAAATTTACCTTTTTTTAGGTAAACCAAACCAAACTAAACATACCCAGTAAATCTCGCCCTTAGGCAGGGTCTGGGGAGGGTAGGATGTACGCAATCATACCCCCACACCACAGCAGGATGGAGAGATTGTTTCCATGGAGACCCTCAGCTCGAAAAAAAACTATATATAGATATAATAATAAAAAAAATAGAAATACTATAATAATAAAAATGAGAGACAAGTATAACTGAAATACCTACTTATCCCAACAATGTACCACGTATATACCGAAATAGATAAGTGCCTATGCAAATACGAACAAACTAAATAACTAAATAGCTATCAGTCTAGGGATCAATAAGCAAGCAACTACTCTATATAGTCCTATATATCTTTAACCGTAATATGACGTCTCCAACTCGTCCTATCAGAGGTCATGTCCTCGGA
>JAOYMZ010061356.1:0-28929 GCA_025802335.1 Pinguicula primuliflora
TACTTAGCATTTAAGTTGTTGATTAGTTGCTAACTTTCAAACTCAAATCATAGATCTTTCGGTTGCCTTTAGTTTAGATAAATATTTAGCATGCTTTGTCGTTGCTCCTTGGGAGATGACCTTTGCTACCAAGCAAAGATTACAACTTGATATTTGTGTACACTTGCACAATATAGGCGGTTGAGAAATTGCCTACCAGTGGAAATTCTTTTTACTGCCTTTTTGTTCATGAGAGATGGCAATGAAGTAATATGGATCATAGGTGCATTTCACACCCTGCCTAAGAGTGGGATTTACTGGGTATGTTTGGTTTGGTTTGGTTTGGTTTGGTGCATTCCAGAGACAAGTATGTTTATACTTAATGTTTGTAACCTACTGCTATATTTACTACCTTTCTACGAATAAACATGACCTTCTTAAGGACCACATGCTTACCATCTCATCCAGATAACCTAGAAATCAGAAAAATCACCAAGAAAGTGAATTATCCTACGCCAACCAGTGCAACCTAGGGTAGGGATTCATCATCATGCATTCTTATTTTAGCCTCATATCCAGTACCTATCTTGGTCTTAATCAGGCATTTAATCATGCTAGCAGTGTGCGAAAGTGACATTGGTTAACCTCATAATGCATACTAGCAATGGATCATGCGGAAGATGATATGGGGAGTGAAAATTTGGGCAAGAAAAGCATAATAACACATTTGCCAGCATACCATAGGTTAATGGGGTGACCCACAATTAATAATCATCCAATAATATGTTGCCATGTATTTTTTTTGCTATTTGCCTACTCAACTAGTTGACACATGCCGTATTAGACTTAAACGACCACCAATATATACATACCTCACATTCCAAGCTTCCAATTTACATTTCAATTTCAGCAGTAATGCAGTAAACAAACCTGTAGTCTTTCTGCCCTGGTAGAGGGGGATTCCCAGATACATGTGCCGAAGTTTACTATGTTGTAAACCAGACCACAATGAGATTTGCCCTATCACTTCTTCAGCTGCTCTTTTAGATACAAAAAAACTACTTTTCTATGTATTAATTTTTTGACCTGAAGCATATTCATATTCTCTGATCAATGCAAACACCCTTCTTATTTCTAAGTACCTTTTGTAATGACCATTAGGTCATCCGCAAAGGCTAGATGTGATATAGAAAGACACTCATGAGGATTTCTATAAGAACAGTCAGGATATGTCTGAACCAACTCATTTAAACCACGGCTAAGTGCCTCTGGGGCAATAACGAAGAGCACCGGAAAAAAAAGCATCGCGAATAACGGGTTGTCTTAGCGAACTCCCCTTGTAGATTGGAAGAAGCCGAAAATTTGGTCATCATACAAAATTGAGGACCAGATGTTGGATAGAATCCTCCAAACCATGTCGATACAAATTCCTCAAATCCTATAGCTCTTAGCACCTTGATTAGAAATAGCCATGACACGCGGTCGAAAGTCTTCTCCATATCAAGTTTTAATGCAATATTTTGGACCTGATTTCCTCCTATCCAATGAGTGAAATAGCTCCTGCGCAAGCAGAGTGTTATCAGATATGAGGTGTCCTTTCATAAAGCCACACTGGTTTGGTGAAATCACCGTTGGAAGAACAACTGCTACTCTTGTAGTAAGGATATTGGTAAAGATTTTTACCAAAAAAATTACACAGGCTGATAGGACGAAGCTCAGAAATCTTGCTTGGATTTGTCATTTTTGGAAACATATAGAGCAAAGTAGCCATGATCATACGAGGAAGATCTTTCCAAGCAAAGAAAATAGCATGGCTCTATACAAATCTGCAAAAAAATTTCAACAATTATGAAAAAATTACCGAGAGAATTCGTCTGGCCCCGGATCAGTTTCTTTATCCATTTCAAACACTGCCTTTTTAACCTCTTCTTCAGACGGCAACTTGCAGAGGGCTAAATTCATTTATGCAGATATAGTTTTCGGGATCAAGCTCAGTAAACATCCTGAATATGTTGTGGCCTCTGCTAAAAGATGCTGTCGAATATGATCAACTAGCAATCCTGGAATTTCTACTGAAGGAGTTTATCGCCCAATGCAGAAACTAAAGTTAAATTAGCAAACCTTTGCCTACGAATCTTAACAGTTTTGTGAAAGAAACTTGTGTTGCGGTTGCCTTCCCGTAGCCATTTGATACACACTTTCTCTTTTCAAAAAACCTCTTCAGCTAGTAGATGTCTGGTGAGCTGAGCTTTTGCTAAGTTCAGATTTGTTCTAGCAGTCTCATGTGCAGCATGATCATATTCTTTTTCTAGACCCAAGATCAGCTCCTCTGATTTCTTGATGTTTTCAAATATATTGTCGTAAACTGTCTTATTCCATACAGCCAACTCCTTTCACAACACCTTCAACTTCTCCGCAAATATTAGAATTGCATTGCTTCTCATAATAGGCTGCATCCATAATAGAATTGCATTTTGGCATGTAGGCGATTGATCGCCATTTTTACCTTCTCAATAAAATGAAAATTCTTTGAAAAAAAAGGTTGCACCAATACATCTTGAACCACCCTCTGGAAATCTAGATGACTTACCCAAAATTTGTGGAATTGAAATAGGGAAAGGGTTGTTGGGGACCGAGGGGTTAAGTCTAGTAGAAACGGAACATGGTCTGACACCCCCTGCATAAGTGTGAGACTCGAACCTGTGCTGATTTCATAATCCAGGCTTCAGATAACAAAACCCAATCCAGACACTTCAATATATTTTCTTTACCCTTTCTGTTGTTGCTCCAAGTGAATGTCTTCCAGGATAACCTGCGTCCGATAGGGAACAGTCCTGCATTGCATCAATAATGCTTAGTCGTTGGCCCTTTGATCTTGCTGATTAAGCCTTGAATCTTGCTGATTGATCTTTTCCTTAACACCTCCCCTCAAGCTAACGGGTAGTGAGTGAACCGTTAGCTTGTCTCGTAGATCAATAAATCGAGATGTACCTAAGCCTTTGGTAAAGATATCTACAACTTGGTTTTTGGAAGGGATGTATTTCAGCTGAATATCATTATTATGCGCCTTTTCACGAATGAAGTGGTAGTCGACTTCTATATACTTGCTACGAGCATGAAAGACAAGATTGGATGCTAGGGACATGGCACCCATGTAATCACACCATATCACAGGTGTACGAGACCGAACTATGTGTAGATCTTTAAGCATCATGCGAGTCCAATACAAATCAGCTGTGGTATGAGCTAGTGAATGATACTCGGCTTCGGTACTTGATCGTGCTACTACATTTTGCTTTTTTGTTGTCCATGAGATCAAGTTCAAGCCCAAGAAGACCCCATATCCAGAAGTAGATCTACGATCTTGTCTATCCCCTGCCCAGTCGACATTACAGAATGCTTCAAGTGTAAGATTAGGTGAGTCTGATCTGGTAAACAGAAGACCATGACTAATTGTACCCTTGAAATATCGAAGAACGCATTTGACTGATTGCCAATGACATGTAAGAGGATGCTCGAGATATTGACACAACTGGTTCACCTAGAAAGCAATCTCTGGTCGAGTGAGAGTACAATACTGGAGGGCCCCTACTGCACTTCGATATATAGTAATCTCTGATGGAGAGAGAGGATCCTCTGATAAGTCTTTAGTCCGAGTGTCAGTGGATGAAGGTGACTGCATTGGCTTTGCTCCAAGCATTTTTGTTTTCTTAAGTAGGTCATAGATATATTTGCTTTGCCAAATATGCAGGCCGGTATCATTCTGAGTAACTTCCATCCCGAGGAAGTAGCTGAGCTCTCCCATATCACGAAGCTTAAACTGAGACTGTAGATAGCTTACAAGATAGTATATCACGATTTTATGGGTTCTAGTGATCAAGATGTCATCAACGTACACAAGAACATAGAGATGTACATCTGACTCATGATAGGTGAACAATGATGTATCTAGCGGAGAGCACTTGATGCCATAAGACAGGAGGCTAGCAGATAGCTTGACATACCAAGTGCGAGGAGCTTGTTGAAGTCCATATAGGGCCTTATGCTGACGATAGACATGATCAGGATGTTCTGATGAGACGAAGCCTGGTGGTTGCTCCATATACACTTCTTCCAGAAGAATCCCATTTAGGAATGCATTAGACACATCAAGTTGACGTATAGATCAACTAAACTGTACTGATAGACAGAGAAGTATATGAATGGTAGATGGCTTGATGAGTAGACTGAATGTCTCCTCATAGTCAAGACCATAAGTTTGCTCGAAGCCACAAGCCACCAACCTAGCTTTGAATCGTTCAACAGATACATCAGACTTGGTCTTGATCTTGTAGATCCACTTATTTCGAATAATGTTATGGTTTGCTGGTCGAGGGCAAAGAGACCATGTTGAATTGGCAATCAAGGCATCATACTCTTCTTTCATAGCCTTACACCATTCTGGAGAAGACTTGGCCTGTAGGTAGGTGGAAGGTTCCCGAGGAATCTGCACACTTGACAAAGCACAGCTGTATGACAGGATATTTGGATGCAAAATACATATGGAAATCAGTGTATGGCTTGGGCCTGAGGGACTCAGTTTGACTATGAGTGATAGGACGAGATGATTTATGGGGAATAACTTGACTACATGGACCGAAAGATGAAGATGCCTCCATGCCTGAGGTGCCATCTGATGGATCAGGCTTGACGTCTCTGAGTGAAGATTAGTCCGGAGTCAACAGGTGGGTCAAGGCCCGTAAGCATACTACCTATTGTCTCGGGAGAAGGCTCCACCAGGGGAGTCAAGTTAAGCTGAGAATCATGTGGCAAGTCAGGAAGGGCAGTCAACCGTGTGTCATCCATAAATTGCGATGCAGCAATGGGTGTGTCAAGGCCTGACAGCATATCACTATGAGCAGCGGGACCGACGGATGACATAGAGGCTGAAACCAAATCAAATGAGTACACGTCTGAAGAATGTGAATGTCAAGGTAGAATTTGTATACCTAGAGAAGGCAATAACTCAGATGAAAGAGCTCCAGGAGAGCTGGTGCCAGGGGTTATATCATGAATACCTGGAAAGTTCCCCTCATCAAATACAACATTGCAGGATATGTAAACCCGCTTGATTATGGGTTCATAGCATTTATACTCCTTGTGTTGAGTGTTATAGCCGAGAAATACACATTTCTTACTACGATGCATAAATTGCATTGTTATAGGGACGTAACAGAGGATAGCATGCACACCCAAATACTCTAAATAGAGAGTAATCGGGCGTGGTCCCATGAAGCAAAGAGTATGGACTATCATAACCAAGCACGGGTGTAGGTAATCGATTAATAATGTAATTAACAGTAAACACAGCATCCGGCCAAAACCTACATGGCAATTGTGCTCTAGCTAGAAAACATAGACTCATATCTGCTAAATGACGATGCTTACGCTCCGCAACTCTATTTTGTTGTGAGGTGTGTGGGCAGGATATCCTGTGCACTGTTCCATGTTTAGTCAAAAACGATTTAAAGATGTTTGAAAGATACTCACCACCACCATCACTTTGAAACTGTTTGATTTTCCACAAGTGCTTTAAATTCAAGAAAATACTTAAAGACATCGGATTTGTGAGCAAGTGGATATAGCCGAGAAAAATACAAAAAATCATCAATAAATATAACATAATATTGCAGACCAGTGTTAGAAGTCACAGAAGCAGTCCACACATCAGAATGAATCAAATCCAATAGAAAGTTAGAGCATCGTGTAGATGAAGAAAATGACAATTGTTTACTCTTACCGAGTTGACATGCTTCACAAAAATTTAGACAACTAGAGTCTGAGACAGATAATTTATTATGCTGGACTAAGCGACTAATTATTGGAGCAACAGAGTGACCTAATCTCTTATGCCAATTATTAAACGATGCCTTCACACCATCCATACCCGTCAATGCACATTTGAGGTCTGAGGAACTCGATAGGTTTAGGGGATATAGCCCATTGACACTAGGCCCTTGAAGGAGCGTCTTCTCCGTTTTGTTGTCCTTCACCTGATATCCATATTTGGTCAAAACAAAGAAGCAAATATTATCCCAACAGAAGTTATAGACAGGGCAATTTAGCGAAGGCATTCGGACAGTGATAGACATTTGATAGAGTAAGTGATCTAATGGGAGTTTGATAAGTGAGTGAACGAGTGTGCTGAATTTTGAGAGACTCTCCATTACCTACAGCTACCGCATTTCCTCCAGAATAGTGTTCCTGCAAAGAGAGAGATGCTAAATCATTAGTAATATGATTATTCGCCCCTGAATAAGCAAACCATAATCCATTATCGATAGACGCATTAGATTGTGCTGCCACGGCCATGAGATCAACGGGTGGGTGTCGACCCTGAAATGTGTAGTCCATATGATTAAAACAGTCAAGTGTTGTATGACTATCGCCTCCACAAATCTGACAAGCATACGGGTTGACTGCCTGACCCACTGTTGGGCTGCGCAGGACAAATCTGTCCAGGTCCAGACGGCCCAGTACTTCTATGGGATTGGTCTCCTTTATTCTTGTTTGGGCTGCAATTTCCGACATGATTCCTTGGCCCATCGAAATTGCCTCTTGTCTCGCCTTCTTCACTGTAACGATAGAATCCACTGGTATTCGACGGAAATTGATTTTTTCGTCACCGTGCGAGAAGCGAGTATGGCCAGAGAATCGTCCATTATATCGACCTCCTCCTAAAAATCGATTTCGTCCTCCCCAAAATTGTGCTTGAGCCGAAGGTCCAAATTGTCGTGGGTCACCATACTCAAGCGTGTCTTTCATCGACCACAGAGCGACGGTGTCTGGTTCTGGTGCTGGGGGTATGGAGACGAGCGATTCATAAGTTAGAAGTTCTCCCTCGAAGTCCTCCATGTTCAATTTGGCGAGTCGCCGTGCAAACGATATGTGAGGCACAAACTGGTTAAAGGCCGACGACAATCCTCCGGTGATGTAGTCAATGAGCTCGTCATCTGTGACGATCTATCCAGTAGCTGATAATTCGACCCTAAGAAGTTTGGCAGATTGAAAGTAAGAGCTGCAGTTTTGAGTTCCTTATTTCAGATTCTGGAGACGACTTTTTAGATTCAATACCCTGGATGCATTCTTTGGGGAAAACCTGCAAGACAGTTTATTCCAGACTTCATATGCACTTGTCAAACCGTAGGTTTCAGGCAGAATTTCTGTGGATAAAGATCAGTTGATCAGGGCCAACACGAATTGGTCTTTGCGGCACCACTCGATGAAATCTGGATTGGTTTTTTCTTGGCCTATCTTCTGTGCATCATCACTGAGTTCTGGGAGAGTTACTGCTGGACAAGGTAAGATGCCGTCAGCAATTGACATTAGATCATGGCTTCGCAGAGCCGGTACGATCTGAGATATCCAAGAGAGGTAATTATTTGAATCAAGTTTGACAGAAACGATTTGTGATAAATTTGGATATGAGAAAACCATTGAATGTTGCTTCTTGTTTCTTGAATAGGCCCTGCGCTAGACAAAATCACGAACTAATTCTTGGATACTTGCTTCACACCACACGGTGCTGCTTTTGGTTGGAATTCTGAGGAACACAACATGGTGCTGCTTGTGAGGAGAAGATGAACACCACACGGTGTTTGATAGTGTCTCAAGTAACAACACTTCACACGAGATTCAAAGGTATGGATCCTTGAATCACACACTTAACTCTGGATCAATATGTTGCACGAGCAAACTCGCTCCGATACCATGAAAGAATTGTGAAATGGTTAAATAATTGAAAGAAAGGAGATGGAGATTTTGAGCAGTAGAGATGAATCGTGAACTGTACTTTCATTGCTTTATGTGTTGAGTATATTACACTATATAGACATGTCTACGAACCTATATGGTATGATTTGTCTACCATAATGTACATTATAAACTTTCCATAATGCTTAGTCGTTGATCCTTTGATCTTGCTGATTGAGCCTTGAATGTTGCTGATTGATCTTTTCCTTAACATCATCTTCGTCTAATCTGGTTGAATCCAATTTCTTAAAATTCTTCCTCATCTTTGTCAAATTCTAGTGAATCCATCTTTGTCCAACTGTACTGATTGGGTTATTGAATTTTCTGGATCCATATATGTTATTATATATAGTTTGAATGGTGCTTGTAGATGCTGGTTTTATTACTGATTTTTCTTGATTGATTTTTGTTTTCGAGAAGAACGATGATGGTAAGAGTCTTCCAACAAGAAATAAACACAGGTAAATCTGTATCCTTGAATGATTCAGGCGCCCACTAGGTCGAAGGGAAGTGAGGTGGATGACTCCTTCGACAAGAAATGGAAAATAGAGGCACCCTTTGGGGAGATCTTCAAAACCCAAGTCTCGATTGCAACAGATTTCTCAATTTGTCAATCTTCAAAACCCAAATCTGTTTCTGAGTTCCTGCGATTTTGAGAAGATATTGATTTCTCAAGTGGTAATGAAGTGGATTGAGGGTCTGGTTTTTAAAAGTAAAAATGAATTTTTCTTATAAAAGTATAAGAAAAGCTAGTTTCAATTTAAAATATTTGCAAACGCTTTAATTTGATTTTTTTCTGTATCACCACAATTTTTGCAAATACACAATCCATTTTTACAAATAACTTTTTTTTTAATTTTTTGTACACACAATCCATTTTTACAATCAATTCGAAAAAATGCTTTGCAAAATATAATGATTTTCAAACACACACTAAATGTACGCAAGATTTGCACTAACTTGAGGTGTCATCATGCGCCGGCGAAAGGGAAACAATATAGTACACAAGATTTGCACATTTCGAGGTGTCCACTAGTTGACCTAAAGAAGTGGACCCAGTCATAGCCAAATCCTCGTGTATATTGCATATCTCTAATCCGATTTGCACAATTAAGTAGACATAAGGTTTGCACTATTTTGAGGTGTCACGGTGCTACTGGTCAAATTTTGTGCTCCATATCATTTGTCCACAAAACTTGTCGTGAATAAAGCCTATGCAGTAGTCTACAATTCAATCATTTTGTTTTCCCCCACACAAACCATAACGTGTCCCTGTGAACTCTCCAAGGAATCCATATTCAAGCAATTCACAAATTACTCAAAACCCATTTACAATCCTTCCACAATACCACAATTTCATTGTACAGAAACTCAACGCAAACCTCTCCTCTCTCATGGACACCTCCGTGCCGTCAACTTCGAATCCACCGACGGACCTCCACCGAGAACCATTCAACCCATCAAACCCAGAGTTCACAGAACGCGTATTACGCGCCGTACGACACCGACTGCGGCTACTACACCGATCAGAATCCCTATTCTTCGTTCTCGGAGCCACGGGAAACGTATACACCGTCAGCATATCCGAAACACCCTCCTGCACATGCCCAGACCGGGCCCGGCCCTGCAAACACATATTATTTGTATTCATAAGAGTGCTCGGGGTGGCTATCGACGATTCTTGCCTTTGGCGGAGGAGTCTCCGGCAGTGCCAGATCCAACGAATACTCGATCTACCCACCTCCGGCGACGCGCTCGCCGGAGCAGGCGTGAGAGAAAGGTTTCATCAGCTATTTTATGATTTTCGAGCCAGCGGTTCTGCGAGGCCGGATGTGGTGGGGGATGGTCGCACCGCCTGCCCTGTTTGTCTGGAGGTGATGGGTACGGAGGAGAAGGTTGTGGAATGCGTGAATTGCAAGAACTCGCTGCACGTGGAGTGTTTCCTGACGTGGAGGAAGAGCTGCCGCAGGAGGTCAGTTTCTTGCGTCCTCTGCCGCGCGCGGTGGAGGAACGGTGGGGCCGATGAGCAGGAGAAGTACTTGAACCTCGCCCCATTTGTTGGTGAAGAAGATAGGATGGATTGCGGGGAGGGCGAGCAATCGGGATGAATGGGAGATTGTGTCAATTCGATTCGGGCAACGAATTGGGGATTTAGATGTCGATGGGATATAACATCAATTTCATTCATTTGTAAAAAAACTGTAAATTAATAGATTAATTGGATGAATTATTTTTTATTTCGAAAATTAACATCTTACTTTATTTTTGATTTATTTTATATTCTTTTATTTAATTTAAAATACATTAAAAAATAAAATAATAAAATATTAAATCGTCTTAATACCTTCTAATCACGTTAATAGCCAGAAGACTTTTTACATTATCATCTCCGACGGAAAAAAATCTAAAGTTTAAAAGTTCAAACAATAGATATCGCCGTCGCAGCCATAGCCGATTCAGTTATCGTCCTTGTCATGATCACCTCTGAATTTATTGTCGTCTCATTCATCGACTTTCATATCATCGTCGTCTTTGCAACTGACTTCGCCTTCGAAGCCGCACACCTTGTCGCTCTATGTAACATTGTCGAAAATACCTCAGGCAATTTTGTATCCAATGTCACCCTTGACGCTGCCCTCAATGACCTTGTCGCGGCGACTGCCGCCTTTGCCTTGCAACCGCTGAACACCATGACCCCACATGACCCAATATGTTCAGTCTGGATAACTTCGATACCACTAATGTTGCTCAAATTGCCACTGTACTTTTGAGTTTATCACTGAACTTTGCTACTTCTGCCTCTAAACACTGCCGGGTGGCCGGCACATTCGAATTCTTTGGCGTTGCCTCTAACTTTGCCCTTCAGGCCGAATTACTTGGGGGGCGAGCCATACGTGGTGACATCAATCACCGTATGATAAAAGTTAATGTGTTAGGTCAAATAGCTGCCTTACACGAACGCTTCAATGGAACAGTGGAAGATGATGCGGATCAGCATTGTGATTCGTCTGTCTCTTCTAACGATTCACCACCATGGTCACCGGAGTAATCGTATCTTGGTTGCCCGTGAAAATTAAATAGGAATAATCTGGAATGTTGATAATTTTATTCATCTAGACTCAACTATCCGGGTTCCGAATGGATTGATTGTTTTGATTTTTGAAATGAAAGTCCTCACTGATTCTGTCATTCGCGGTGACATCAACCACTGTATGATGAACATTAACGTTTTAGGCTGAATAGTTGCCTATGCCATGTGCGAACGAATATATGGGATAGTGGATGAGATGGCGAAGCAGTCGCAAAGAAACTTCTCGAATGCATCAACCCATCGGTCTCGTCCAGCGGTTCATGGAGATGTCGTCCGACACGGTTCAAAAACATTATTAATTATTTTGGTCCAGTCGTAGTGAACTCGATTTGCATGCGGTCTACATGTATTATTTTAGTTTAGTCGTGGTGAGTTCAATTGGCATACACGTATAGTCACGGTAAACTCGACAGGAATATTAGAATATGGACTCGACGGGTATATTAGAATCCGATAAACAAGGGAAATTGATTGTTTTCTTTTCCAATCCAATCCACCTTATCCTCTCAGTGTGTAGATAATTTGTTAATCTAGTTTCGACTGTTGTGATAGAAATTGGAAGTAATGTATTATCCAGGTTCCGAATGAATGAATTGTTATGAAATGAAAGTCCTCACCGATTGTTGTTCTTATTCTCACTTGTGTATTCGGATTAAAAACGAATGAACATGCTGTTTTCGAGCGAATGTCTTAAACAGAAAATAAAATTTAAAATAAAACTAGTATTCGAGTTTTCGGTGCCTAAACTGCCTGAGCGGCCATCTAGGCGCCGAAAATGGCCTGGTCGCCCTGAATCGGGGGTGGGCGGGCGGCGATTTTTTTTAAAAAAATTTTTTGCAATAAAAAATAATAAATAAAATTGAATTTCGTGCCTTGCGGCGAGGCGCCACCTAGACAGCCAGGGCACTGGGCGGCCTGAAAATGCCTCGGGGCCGCCCGACGCATTCTTGAACATAGAATCATATCAATTCTTTTATCAATTTTATAATATAAAGTCAATGTCAACAGTTACAAATATCGTCGTCAAAGAAAATGAAATAGTTGAATACGAAAATTTCTTTATGGCAACTGCTCATTATTTCACGCTGAGTTGCCAACTTAGGGATTAAACCTGTCAAAGGTATTGCACATCCATTAGTACAAGTACATATCCATGTGGTATGAAAAAGTCATATCTTATATCATTCTCCTCAATACAGGAACTGGAATAAATACGTGATATAACTTGCAGCGTCTGATATCTCGTCCGGAAATGAACCGACATCACGGACGGATTTGAGATCTAGGGCCTATAAGTTATATCTGGTGTAACCATGTATAGTCGAGGTGGAACCAATATTCTTGCTACGTAAATACAAAGTCCCAATGGTAAAGGACCTGACTGCAGTATCCGGGATCAACACGTATAATCGAGCTTTTTCCATCATATGTGGGTAGAACACGGATCTTGTGCTTATTAACGGATAGTTGGATCATGAATGGTTTGACGGGTTTGATAAGTTGTTTTTAGGCCAACTTATTCGTACTGTTTTCACCTATTTATTGTTATGGTTTGAGCATTTCTCTTATTTTTAGTCATTAATAGATCTTTTTCTGAATAAGAGGTCTCGAGTTCAAGCTCTAGCAAAAACGCTTGGCCAGGTCTTCTAATCCATAAGAGCCTGTGGGCTGGGTGCAGGCCCCCTAAATTAGTCGAGAGTGTAAAAAGCTCTCGGATACTGGAGAGGAGCGGGAGTATTTCTCCCAACTTACCTACCTAAAATAAGTCGTTAATAGATCTTTTTGAATTGCAGGTGTTCTGGACCGAGCAAAAGCAAAACTGGGTTAAAATCGGGATAAATAGAGAGAAATTGACAAAAATACCTCAGGCCTCCGTGTTAGTTTCCCAATTTTTCCCAGATTTGCATTTCAGCCCCTGAAATTTAATGCAGTTTTCAAAATTGCACTTTGGGCCCCAGTTTTCCGAAAATTCCATTTTCACCTCACTGCATTAAAAAGAAAGTGGAGAATCCTAATTTTTTTTGGGAATAAGCCTCCGACAAGAAAAGGAGAAAAAGCCCATTGGTCAAACAAGAGAAAGGGTGGAAAAAACAAAGAAGAGACACACGGCTGAGAGGAGAGAAAACTTGGAAAAAAATAGAAAATAGCAGCGGCCCAATCAAACGGAAATAAAAAGGAGAAAAAAAGTCATTCCTTGGGAAGGGGGAAATCGTTCCCAGAGGGGAGAGACGCCCGCACGGCCAGAGAAAGAAAAGAATCAGGCGGAAAAGGGGAAGAAGAGGGAGAACATAAGAAAATAAAGGAGAAGATGGGAGAATTCCCTATTTTTTTTTGTATTTATTTGCTTTGGTGTTGTTGGGATACAAGAAATTGATCTTATAAATACGATTTGGAGATTGAATTTTCTACTATAATTTATCGAATTCTTGCATAAATTAAAATTATTATGTCTTTGATTATATCATAATTTAATTTGTATTTATTCATGACTAAGAGTAAGTAGCTAATTCTTTCGTATAGGGTTGTAGAGTAAGTCTTATGCATATTAATTGATTAGGTATCCAATTAAATGAAGCAATAGGATTTATTGTTGTTTGTTGTTTATTAGTGTCTTCAATTGTTTAGGAAGAGTAGGACCACCGAGCCACAAACCCTAGGAAATTCGAGACATGAGGACCACCAAGCCCTAGAGATTAGATGAGTAGGACCACCGAGCCACCCTTTAGATAGCTCCAGCCAACAATATTCTAGTTTAGGCGTCATTGGTTTGGGTGTAGCTCGAAAGGTTCAATACCTGAATCTTAATCACCATATATCATGAGAACTAGCGTTAATTGATAGGTCGTAAATTAGAAGATAACCATCAAGAAGTGGGGAACCCTATGACCTTTGAGCTGAACTATTAACCTTTGCATGTTTAGGATACTCAACATTAATTATGTGCATTTGAATGAAACTATAACTCTGTACTCTGTTCTCATCAATCTTTCTCTAGAACTTCTCATCCTTTTCATCGATTTTTATTTAACTTCATTAGTTGTTAGATAATCATCAATTGAAACCCCCTTTTAATCGCTTTCTTCTAAATCAATAATTAGATGGAATAGTAATATAAGTCAACCTACATTGAGTCCTTGAGAGATTCGATCTCGGGGGTGTATTTTATACGCTTACGAGTTATTTATTTGATCCTGCACTACAACGAGATCAGGGTTAACCACGTCGGGTCGCGGTTATGTCGACTGAAGTGTGTTTATTCCGATTAGGCTATTCGAAATATTCAACTATGACAAAAATACATAACAACAATCTAATTACTCTATCTGCCACACTAAGTGATTATGAATGGATAAACATATGTGTTGATACATTTGTTTTCCGAACATTTTAACGGCTGCTCAGGCACTTGTGGGATTGAAAACCCTATTTTCAAGTAGATTTGGAAACAATAGGCTACATTACATTTTTCTTAGTCTTTGATACAAATGAATTATTTATTTTTTGTGTAAATGTTTAGACAGGTGTTACACCATAATATAATGTGTGTAAAAGTGATGATTATATAATATAATGAAGAATTTAGTAGTAATTAACGGATTAAGATTGATAAGTGTTAATTTTTTAGGGCTTAACACTAGTATCCAGGTTAAACACGTATAACTGCGCTCTTTCCATCATACGTGAATAGAACAACGAATGTTGTGCTTATTATAGGATAGTTTGAGCACGAATGGTGCTTCCGGGTTAAACACATCGGTTCGCAATTGGGACTATTGAAGTATTCGTTCAGACAAAATTCTAATTACTCTATGTGCCATACTAAGTGATTATGATTGGATAAACATGCGTGCTGGTACATTCGTTTTCCGAACTTTTTTGCGAGTGCTCAGGCACTTGTGGGATTGGATACACTATTTTCAAGTAGAATGGAAGCAAGAGACTTCATTACATTCCTCGTAGTCTTGAATACGAATGAATCATATATGGAGCGTCGAAATGTTTAGACAGGTGTTACGCAAAAATATAAACTTTGTAAAAGTGATAATATATTATAATGAAGAATTTAGGAGTAATTAATGAAGTGTAGTTGTTAACTGTTAATAGTTTAGGGTCCAACATCGGTATTCGGGTTAAACATGTACAGTCACGCTCTTTTCGTCAAACGTGAATAGAACTACAGATGTTGTGCTTATTACATGATAGTTTGAGCAAGAATTGTGCTTCCTGTTAACCACGTCTGGTTGCGGTCGTTTGACAGAAATGTTATATATCATAATAAAGAATTTCAGAGTAATTGAAAGTTTGGTGTTGTTTAGCGTTAACAATTTAGGGCTTGACATAAGTATCCGAGTTAATTACGTATAGTCGCGGGTGCTCAGAAACTTGTGAGAATGGAGATATTATTTTCATGTAGATTGAAAACAAAGAGACTTCATGACATTCCTCGTAAGAATCTTGACTTGGATACAAATGAATCATATATTGTGCGTCTCAGGATTTAGACAGGCATTACACCCAATGTAAAGTGTGTAAAAGTGATGATTATATATTATAATGAAGAATTTCAGAGTAGTTGACAGTTTATTGTTGTTTAGCGTTAACAATTTAGAGCCCGACATAGGTATTCCGGTTAACCTCATATAGTCGTGCTCTTTCCGTAAGATGTGGATAGAACAACGGATGCTACTTATTAAAGGATAGTTTGAAGACGAATGGTTCATCTGGTCTAACCACGTTGCATCGTGGTGGTGTTAACTGCTGTGTTTTTTCCGACTAGGATATTCGGGATATCTATGAATGGACAAACATGCATGTTGATACGTTAGTTTTCAGAACTATTTGATGCAAATTTGGGGTCCGAATGAGATATCCAGGTTAATCACGTATGATACATGTATTATTAGGAATAATAAGAGAGTTTCAGAATCTTTGAATGAAAGTGATTAATTATATTATAGATCATTTTTTGAATCATTTATATTATAGATCATGATTATGATTGTTGTAACTGTCGCTTATGTTACAAAATGAAGTATCGATGAATTCCCATCTACATCACGCAAATGAATACACTTGAATCCTTCTTCTCAAGTCCCAATTAAATGTACAGGATACAAATGAAAAATTAAAAAAGTTACGATACGAACTATAGACTGTAACCCTCACTCCCGCCATCCACTTGTAATTTCGTTTTCCTTATCAACACATCCACTGTTGCATGTCTTCACATAGTGTTCGAGGATACTGCACTTCTGGCAGTGATTCGTGCATTTCATTTTTTTCCGCCTTTCGATGGTCTTCCTCCCTTCTTGCCATGTACCTTTAGGGTAAAAGCTGCATTGATGGGAACGATATTGAAATGTATGCCGCGACATACTTCCACGTCATGCACCCTTGTGTAGTCCGGCGACGACAAGTTTAGATAGTGTGTACTTGTGTCAGATTCATTTACTGCTGCAAACACAACTACACAAGGTGACTTAGCCTTAATGTTCATCACGACTTCATTCTCGTTGACATTCTGCTGACCTGCAGCCAGTTCGTTAGCTTTGACCTCACACTTTGCCACATTGAATGTCTCGGACTCATGTCTCGACAAATTCGTGGAACCAGCCTGCACGCCATCTTTGTCCAGGATCTCCGACGCGTATTCTGCCACTCTCTTAGGACACCAAATAACTTCCAAGATCTGTCTCGCGAAATCCTTATTCTCACGTTGGCTTAAAAATTCCACAATATTGACGTCATCATGGAGGAAAATAGTAGATTCAGCATGATCGAACTTTCTTTTGAGATTAAACTGCAAAACTAAATATATTGTATATCTACTAAGTTCACATCTAGTGTAAAGGAGATCTAATAAAGATGCGAACAATAGGTTCGCTTCGATTTGAACAACTCTCAAACTACAATCGACGTCTGTTCCTCTAAGCTCTGGATGATCCTTTACTTCATCAAGATTTTATAATCTTACAAAATAAAATCAATTTCATCTGCAAATAATATAGAAAAAGAGCAGCGGGATATCATTTTGCGTAGAATCAAGTAGTCAGGAAACGCGATCAAGAACGGTCGGGTTAACGCTCTGAATTAATTATTTCATATTCGGTAGTCCCAACTACAAAGAGTCGGGTGAGCGAACGCAGGCCACCGCCTATATTCTTGACCAATTCTCAAGTTTAAAATCTACTGATATAACCTAGAGAATAGACGTTCGGATCACGAAATTGAAATTCTCATATCAAAATGGATTATCCATTTCGCGAACTTAATAATATTGTCCATGAATTAGTTAGAATTCAAAATCTAATGCACTTTCAAAGATCTTAGATCCGACCTTCCATGCTAGGTCTGTCGATGCCCTATGTCTCGCTGTTTCTCTCTCTCTCTGAAAAAAAAGACTAAAATGGAGAAGAAAAGAAGAAAAATGTTATTTGTATTTTCCAGCGAGTGTTACCCTAAACCCTAAACCCTAAACCTAAACCCTAAACCCTAAACCCTAAAGCCTCATCATAAAGCTTCTTCATGTTTTGGATTAGATTTTTGACAAGATTTTCATATTTAGTAAATTTCCTTCTTCGATATTTTATGGGCAATATAGGCATCTTATGGGAAAACTCACTTCTTTATAGTTGAGACTTGAGAACTTACAAATCTTGATTCTTCATGAAGACTGTATCTTGAAAGGAGCTAAAGCTAGAGATATATGGTACTTCAAAGTTACCTAAAAATTTGTTCACCATCTTTCTCACATGTTGGTATAGCTTCTTTCTTGCTTGAATTCTTCCTTAACGCTTCCACAAGTAAACTGATTGTAACGCTAGCTTCCTAAGGTGTAGTAGATGAGGTTGATTAGCTTGGATCATTCATAACTTAATTATGCCTTAATAGTTGTTTGATGAAATATTCTTGGAATTCTTCTCTTGCTTCTATGATGAATGAGCTGCGCTTCACTTCTATGACTCAAATAAGGCTTCTAGTAATGCTAAAATTTCAGACCAACACCTAGGGTGAGATGAACAGTGAAAAACTTGAAGCTTCAAAACAGGGACAAGAACACATCTTCTTCAAAAAGGCTTAGAACTTTGCAAGGTTTTGCACACTCAAAACTTCATAAATCAGAAAATTAGTCTATAATGAATGCGAGACTCATAAGCAATCAAAACATAATATGTAGGGTGAATATTGGCCAAAAGAATGCTAAAAAGTCCTTTATAAAGGAGTACAAAGTAGCCTTTATCATCGATAGCTCAAGTGGTGAGCATATAAAAACTCAAATATAAGAGGTGCATGGATCGATACC
This sequence comes from Pinguicula primuliflora, assembly GCA_025802335.1. Taxonomy (NCBI): domain Eukaryota; kingdom Viridiplantae; phylum Streptophyta; class Magnoliopsida; order Lamiales; family Lentibulariaceae; genus Pinguicula; species Pinguicula primuliflora. The sequence goes on from JAOYMZ010061356.1 coordinate 18,165, forward strand.
TGAGAGAAGCAACTTACCTATTAAAAACATAGCCTTTTATCAGTTCTAACGTTGAAATGGAAGTTGGATCTCCCTTGCTGGATGTTCCCTTGAAGGCACCAGAATGTAGAGTGTCACGCAGGTTACTGTGATCAACCGTTTTGCTCAAAGTAGCCCATTTTCTAGATCTCATTTTTCTTATTCAGCCCTCTAGTCAATTTAACACCAAAATTCGGGTTCTTCGTTCTGATAACGGGAGTGAGTTTGTAAACTCCCAAATGAAAAACTTTTGCTCCGATACCATGTTTGCTTTTATGAATGTGTTTTGAATGAAAAAGAGAGGCAGAATTTTACGTGGCCGGGTGAATCTCTATTCTAAGGGAGGATCCTTGATCCTTCTTTTTCTTTCTTTTTCTCTTGTGTTTTTCCTCTTTACAGTCCCTAAAGTTCATATCCTTGTGTCATGCTCGTCATCCACCTCAACAGAAAAATTTTCATTGGTCTCAATTTTCAACACACAATTTATCAACGGGGTAGAAGGCACATTATCAAGATCCTACCCAACTGCTTATGAGATTGATCTATTACTTTTTGAGATTGATCTATTACTTTTTCATCTACTTTCAGAACAATACCCAATTTTGAACACACACACTTCATCAAAAAACCTCTCATACCAACCTGTGGGCATTCGGAAGAAAATTTCGGAATTCGGAAGAATTTGGAATCCTTTCCGAAATTATATTGGAAGCCGAATCGGAAGAAAAATTCGAAAATCGGTCGCAGTTTAAAATTTCAGAATTCAGAAATTTGGAATTCGGAATGCACTGTATTTCGGAATTCGGAATCTAAATGCCCACCCCTAAGCTTACACGCACCCAAGCAGGTCTCATCGAATTCCCATCAACAAATTTTCATGGACGAAGGTTATGCGTACATAGAAGATCTGCCATAATACAATCCCCCAACAATCTTATTTTTTCTTCATCACTTCTTCCAGCTTTTTTTTTTCTTTTTTTAAAAAGAGGATAAAAAATGAATCTCCACTTACCTCCTCATAACTCGAACCTTCAACTTATTTGGTAGATAGAGCATCTTATCAACTACGCTGCACTTAGTTGTCATCAGACTTCCACCTTATTAACATATCACCACCCTCTAATCGTACTGCTGAACCATCAACATATCCCTGCTGAGTTAATATTTTCCAGATCGAGTTAATGCCAATGAGCGAAGGAAAACATCTGGATAGCAGTCGTCTAGGGTTAGGGATGACAATTTTGCCCCGCCCCGCTGTGGGGCAGGTCGGGGCGGGTCCGGAACAGGGGTTGGAGACCCGCCCCGCACATTTATATTTATATTTATATATTTTTTAATCTTATTATTTTATTTATAATTATAGTTTAATTGTTTTAAATTTATAAATATTGAAAAATTTTAAAAATAAAGACCAAAGAAAAAAAAATATAGTTAAAAATGAGTAGAGTGATTTTTTTTTTAAAATTTGATATTTTTTCTATGTTTAATTTATTTTTCAATTTTAACATATTTTTTAATTTAATTTTTTAAAATAATTTTGGAGGGGTGGGGCAGGGCGATCCGGACCCGCCCTGTCCCCGGGACGGGGCGGGTCCGGGTCCAAATTCGAAACAGGTGGGACGGGTCTGGGTCTGTCGTGATCCGCCCCGCCCCGCCCCATTGCCATCCTTATCTAGGGTGCTTAGGTATCCGCCAAGACGCTAAATGATCGCTCTCCGCCCTATCCAAATATTGCTTAAGCGTCTGATTAAACCGCTTATACATGCACCTAACCACCTAGGCGATGGACAGCTTCTTACCGCACAAGAACCCCCAATGCTTTCTAGGACAGTGAGAAAAGCCTATCAAACAATTATCCAACATAGAGAACTCTTCCGAAGTAGAACTGAACTTAATTATTTTCTCTGTTTCAACATCAAGTACACCAGCAACACTTATTTAATCTGATTCGTCGTTGGGAAGGTGGAGGTACGTATACGGGCTGGCATGAGCTGCAGGCCACAATACGGGATGCGTAGGCATTCGTTATTGCAGTACAGGTCCTCCGTTAAACGTCTAAGAACCTTTTATCCTTGCACTTGACCTTCATAGGTTTATGGTGTTGTCCCCGAGTCAAGGCCACCATAACCGATACAAGAGCTGAGAAAAGTTATGAATGGATGCTTTCAATTTAAGAAATGTCATATCAACATTGTATAAAACATATAAGATCCTACCAAACTGCATCTCAATTTGATCAACGTTGTATATTTTTTTGTCAATCGATGCTTTTAATTGAAGAAATGTTGAAGTTAGCTCACGAAAGTGTGGTTTGATGGGGGAAAGACCACCTGAGAGTTGGGAAGAGAAGAAGTGGATAACTGAGTACGACCTAGAAAAAGCTAGTGTTAATGTGGCTATCTTGGGGTGCACGGCTGAATTTTCAATACCCAATTGGATGCTGACACCTTATGGAGAGGTGCAAAAAAGGTACCAAAAAGAGGTGCATCATAACATTTTTGTGCATTACAATCGAAGACGAGTACGATGAAAGCCGGGTTATCAGTTGCATTGTTAATTTTTATATTCACCGTCTGCATACAATGGGAGGCTATCCATGATGAAACACTAGTCAATGGCAAAACAATTATGATGAAAATTAGAACAAGTTGTTCATGATGTGCTCGGGAAGTCGGTAGATGCATAGATGAATCACTCTGTGCGTAGAAAGATATACAGCACAAGAACCTCATAAAAGTGTCAAAGAACAAAAGAATAACCCCCATCATGCAATGTCTCTCCATCAAACCAATTACTTAAATACATCAACACACTGAGAGACCAATGAAACAGATAGCAAAGACTTCTTAAAATAACACCTCCCCATATAATAATGGAAAATGTTATAACACACCTCTGTTTGACACCCCTTTTGCACCTCTCTATGAGGTATCAACGACCAATTGAGTGTTGAAAAATCCAGCTTACCATTTTACCCAATTGTACATGCGGAAGTAAGCTCAGGTATGACGCCCCGAGTTTCAGAAGAATATCTGTACAACATGCTAACACCTCTCTTTCCGCATGCGCTTTCAGCCATGGGGGGTCAGACCATGAAATGTTATGCTAAAAACACCCTTCAAACACGGATATACATCATCTCACCACATCTTTGATGGCGCAAAATTATAGTTTCTTTGGTAAGTTAAAAGTCTTCTTGAGAAACTTTGAAGCAACTACATCGTTCCGGTGGCACAGAATTCGCAACAATGTGTTCGGGTCATTCGGGCTCCACTGTCCAGATGTTGGAGGCAAAGGAAATCGGGATTTTGTGGAGGTGCCATCACCATGTGTTTCCAAAGTCAGGTGCCTTAAACGCTGAATGAGGTTCTCTGTATCTGTTCTGAGAAGCGGAAGGACACCTCTTACAGTTGCTGAGAACTTATCTATTACCTCATCAGGTAATCCATCTCCCTTGGCACAGAAAAGATCTTTCAGGGACTTGAAATCATCCTCTATTATCTGAGAGTCCTGTATGGAGAAGGCACGTCCAGGCCCTCCAGCAAGCAAAACAACCAAAAAGCCATCAAATGAAGCTCTCATCATGTCAGCAATAATACGAGTTCGCACCCTTTCATGAACGGTGTCCGCAACAACAGTAAGACTGCGCTCAAGTTCTTGGAGGAAAGGCTCGACTCTAGAAGATAAGGGATCATTGACATAGAGAAAATTCACGAAAAGGTGGTTCAAATCATGGAAGACAACTTTATATGCAATGCTCTCAGACAATTGCTGGACAGCTTCAATGCACGCCACTGGTGTGAGTTCAAACTTTTTCCCTAACCCATTTGAAAAATCTTCCACTTGGGCAGATTCCGAGTTTCTCAAGAGGGTTATGATTCTTTTCTCAATAACATCTACTTCCGTCCGGATTTTGTGCAGAGAATTTATACGTACACACAACTGGGCCAGCCCAACTGAGCTATCTCCGTTAATGGTAGCAACATGAGGATTCCTCTTCTGAAAGGTCACTGACTTCTCTTTCTTTTTCCATTGGAATTTTGCTCCGGTGGTGCATCTGGTTAATGATGGCAGTGTTGGAAAATAGCTGTTTTTTGATCCTGCCAATAAAAACGGTCAGATATTAACTGCTCGACTTAACATGTATTGGGCATGGAATCAAAAATGCTATAAGGCACCCCAGGGCCCACGGTACCCCCACACCCTCTCACATTCATAAATAGGGGGCACCACCAACACCACCAACATGTGTGTGTGCTCCCACATGGTGTGAGTGGGGGTATGGGGTGTGCACACACTTGGGGGTGCCTTATAGTGGACTCGGATAGAATAGTCTATTGAATTGGGAATTATTACCGCAGCCAGATTTCACTTTACTGGCATAGTATTGAAAGCATTTATCAAGGCCAGATACCAAGTCTTGAAGAAGCGCAAGATGCATTGGTATTGGCAGCTCAAAGAATGCATCTAAGGTATCATCAACAATTCTCAAAAGCTCCACAGCTGAAGGACCGCATGCCTCTTGATTAGCTCGTGGATTCCACATCTGTAAATCACACATAAAACTTGAGAACGTTAAATGGAATGGGAATACATATTACCAGATAGAACATGAGAAATGATAGGAGCTGGTCCTGTTGAAAGACTCGTCTCCCCCTCAGAATGCTCATACTTTTTATGGCGAGCCCCCAAAATATAACTCTTAAAGTGCATCATATAGATTTTTTTTAAGACAAGCGCATCATAGAGATAAGTGCTCATTCGAGTTCTTCTGATAGTATTCCACTAAAGAGAAAATTTGTATTGCCTAAAATCTGAGTCAGACACCAAAGTTTGGCAGATAAATCAAAACAAACGCACCCAGTAAATCCAGCCCTTAAGCAGGGTCTGGGAAGGATAGGATGTATGCAATCATACCATATCCCTCAACAGGATAGGGGGATTGTTTCTGTGGCTAAGTTTGGCAAATAATAAAAACAATATTAAAGGATACCTCTTGTTGGAGATTTCTTTCCACCCACTCCTTTAACCTATCTATTCTTGTCTTTATCCATACTTTCACGATGTTAGTTATCGCTCCTTCAGCTTCATAAGGAGGCATCTCACGGATAATGGCCTTTCCACCATCACCACTATCAATTGAATCTTCAACGGCTATTTGGACAAGATCTTTCTCTAACTTATCTGCTGCTCTTAATATTTGAACAGCATCTGGTGTCAACTCCGTGACTCCTGAAATAAATTGCTTCAGTTCATTCCCATAGCAAGCGTGCAGAGTGGCAACAGCAACACCAGCAGCAAAAGGGTGCCATCTTTTCAAGATAGGGCTAAACATGTCTCTCTCTTTCATGGCAAGGTCCCCGGCATCCTTGGCAAGGATGGCAAGGACTGGGATGGGGTGTAGCTGGTGTCTTGAGGATCTTCGGCTTGAATCAGCCTTTTCCATTCTCTGCACGTCAGAAATGTTAAAATGTAATGAATATGTAATGTCTCAAGACTTTTCCTTCTTCAAGTCATTTTTAAGAAAACAATGCTAACTCATATATTGTCAGATGAGACTGGGATGGAATAAGCTGTGGTTATTCATATCAAAGAAGATTCCATAGATAAAGATGAGGGCAGCAATAACTGGCAAACAAGCATTGTTCGAAAAGTAGAGCCTAGGTAATGGGCGAGCGCCCATCGGCTGCCCCCTATCCTTGGCAGCCCTGGTCGCCTCTGGCCCGTCTGCAGAGATATTATATATAAAAATAAGAATACATTTTGACCTCTGGACGCCCAACTAGGCTGCCCTGTTCGTTAAGGGTCCGCCTCAAATCAGATAACAAAATTGCATGTTGCACAAAATGTAAAATGTATTTACTAAATCAGTAAAACCCATCGTTCAGCTGGCCACATCTTCGGCGTGCAAAAATGGACCATCTACATTCAGTTCAACATAAAAAATCAATAATATAAACAGTCATCTTGCCTGAGCAAATGCAGTGCGGAGCGACGACCTAATATAAGTGTCAATCCTGTTGGAGGCGATATCTACTTCATTTTTTCTTTTAAAGCGGTACTCATTTGATATATCTTCAACTAAGACCTTAGCAGCTGTCACCCCAATAGAGACAATGTTTTGCATAGAATCAATATTTCCATTGTCAAATGTGTCATGATAAGCAAGTAGTCTTTTCTCAGCCCATCCCAACACAGCAGTCAACGTAGAACTCAAAATTTTAGAGTAACCATTATCTTTAGTCATTGTAGCATCTTTGGAAACTTCAGCAAGCCGATTTTCAGCAGCACATAGGAGATCATTTTCAACTTGCCCAGTAGCAACATATCGGTTGAACAACACCCATGTAAAGCATAGATTGTGTAGCATTTGATTTATACCAAGGATTCCCCAAGTTTTCTTTATGAGTTCCATAAGCTCATCAACTTCATCCACTATACATGCCTCATCATTCATGTCGAAACATGCTTCTAGGAGCATTTCATAGAGACGAAGATTCAATGGTATACCATTGGCCCAGTGGCTGGACTCGAGCGCAGCTCCATCAGATACCTTGCCGGCAAGTGCCATGACCGTTGTACGAAGAACTTGCATTGACTCGTTGTTTCTTCCAGTTTCTATTGGCCGGTCTAAGGCTGCATGGATAATTTGGCGCAGTCGTTGAGCAGCAACATTATTTTTCTCCAGTGGCGTGTGGGGGTGCAAAAGCAGGCCAGCCTCTAGCATTCTGAGGTTTCTCTTCTGCCATGCCTCATATTCTTCTTGATCAGTAAAATCCGAAAATTGAAATTGTTGTAATAGCTCCAATGGAAGAACCATCGACTCGGACCTTCTCCCAACCTATACACAAAAAAGGGGAGCTTCTAATTGGCATGCTGCAACTTGATAAAATGTCATCTGATGGAAACTTTAGCATACATCTGATAGACCAAATAGAGCATTTGGGAAGGTGATTTACCATGTCATTTAGGCTCAAGAAGAAACTACAAGAGACAAGTAATAACTGTCCCAAACTGAAATTTAGAGGTTCACTAAGGTGTAATTTTCTATGCAAAAATCCAATTAAGAAACTATGTTCCCCCGTAATCCATTTCGATGTTCACGCACAAGAATATACACATAAACGATACACCCAGATCACCCTCAATGATGACACAATGGGAATAAGAGCAAACCAGCAGATGAAGGTATCAAAATAGTACAGCTAAATGAATACAGCATAAAAGATTCTCTATTTGGTTAATTTACACTTAAACTTTGCATCGTTGTTTAACCTGACTAGCAGAGATTCTCAGCAAACCCCTTTGAATCCTCAAATCCGCGGCATCCGATATCCCCATCTGCATTTTCATTAGCTCCCTACCGGTCGGCTTCTTCACTTTCCCTTTAGATGCAGTACTGTTTGAATCCGTGCTCCGTCTGGAACTGCTGGATCTCATCCCCAGCGCCTTCTTCATCTTAGAGGCTGCTACCGAGGTCAATGAGCGCTGCAGATTTGCAGGATAATTGCCGTTAGCAGTAGCGGTGGTGGGTGAATTACATTGATTGCTGTCGGAGCTGTTTGTGAGGGGTCTGGAGGATGAAGACCGGTTTGTGGAGAGGAAGATCTCGTATGCGGTTAAACGTAGATCGGAAGTCGATAGAGTGGGAGTGAGCTCGCCGAACGGTGACGGCAGTGGTGTTAACGCGGCGGAAATACATGTTGTATTGAATCGTGAATTTGCGGATGCTGGAGATACAGTTGCGGCTGCCGCTGTGGATGATGCTGATGAAGATAAAGAAAATGAGTCTCTCCGCGAGTGTCCCATCGCTCGGTCATGGAAGAGAGACACCATTGTTGCTCTGTCCGTGTCTGTCAGTGCGATGAGAGAACGAGTGAGTCTAAACAAAGTAAAATTGGGGGAGCCCGAACGGAACGGAATTCTAATATGGATTTATTCCCTTTTTTTTATATATAAATAAGGAGCGAAAATCATGTAAAGCTACAAATTCCAACCGGCCTTGACGACGGCTGGAAAACAAAAAAAAAATGAAAAATTTTATATTCCAAGAATTTTTAGAAAGAAAAACATAAGAAACATGAGTGGTTAAAACTCCATTGATTGTCAAAAAATGTGGGTAAACTCATTGTGCAATACAGTGAGTCTAGAACAGTAAAGACTGCTTAGCCCTCGGTGTGAAAAACTCTAGATGTATCAAAGAAGTAATTACTTTTAAATTTAAAAAAAAAAAGTAAGATACACATTGCGGGAGCGAAGCGAGTAGATTTTTTTTTGGATAACGACGCGTGTTGATAAAGAATTAAGAAACCATTATTGTCATCTTTCATCCAGAGAAATAAACAATTAAAATTCGATTGTATAGCTGGAAAAATGAGTCCATGAGACCGGACCATGCCCTATTAGAATTCGATTGTCTGCTATACCCACGCCTATTTATCACGACTCTTGCACAACTTTGATGTCCACTTGTTTCTCTTTCCTCCCCTAATCCTTTTTTTTTTTTTGAAATTTTTTACTTTTGCCACAAAATGAAAGTTAATTTTTGAAAATGTCATTTACCGGTCTTTCAAAGACCGGTAACAGGCCCCGGTCTTTTGAAGATCGTTATGTCGAGACACCGGACTTCCAAAGACCGGTGCGTAATTAACAAAGTTAATCACATGTAATTAAGAGTATACCAGTCATTCAAAGACAAGGATGTTGCACCGGTCATAATACCGGTCTTCCAATGACCGGTGTAAATAAAATTTTATATCACCGCCCAAGACCGGTTGAAACATTTTTTTTCGGCTTCTCTTCTTCTTCCCAACTTCCGGCGACGAAAGTCTTCTTCTTCCGGCGACGAGTTCTTACAAGTTCTTACAAGTTCTTTCGAGTTTCGGATTTTTTGAATTAGTTTCGGATTTTTTGAATTTTTACGAATTGTTGTTGTTTTGAATTGTTATGAAATACTAGGAATTATTATGAAATTGTTATGAATTGTTATGAAATTGTTATGAATTGTTATGAAATTGTTATGAATTATTAGGATTTGTTATGAAATTGTTATGAATGATTAGGAATAATTATGAAATTGTTATGAATTATTAGTGATTATTATGAATTATTAAAAATTGTTATGAATTATTATGTAATTGTTATGAATTATTAGGAATTGTTATGAATTATTATGCAATTGTTATGAATTATGAGGAATTTTTATGACATTGTTATGATTTAGTATGTAGGATGAGTTCCTAGCAGAGTCAGCGATCTGATTTGTACAGACCGATTTCTTGTGAGGTATTATGGAATTTGCCTACCCATTGTAGTTCTCGAGTGTTGGATGAGCAGATCCATCTGGATGAGGTGATGAGGATGCATAATCCAGATCTTTATATACGCATGTTCCAGTTGGACAGACGTGTGAGACAGCATATATTCGACGCGGGGATGTGGGGCGCTTATCTCGCAGCCGATATACAAGAGGATTGGCATTTCATTACGGGGTTGGTTAAGAGGTGGTATTCGGCCACACATATGTTCTGGTTGCCGTTTGAGGAGTGTTTGATCACTCTTCAGGATGTGTCGATGCTGTGGGGGATTCCTATTGATGGTATCCCCATTACTTCTGATCAGTTGGGGACTGGCACCTGGACGACCGAGCGATCCAGAGCGTATTTAGACAGGTGGCTTGGCATGGATATTGCTCCTGAGGCCTTCCGTCAGTCTGGAGTCAAAGTACAGTATATCGGACAGTACTTGATAGATCACCCGCTTACTATCGACAGCACCGATGAGGAGGTGGAGTGCTTTGCTCGAGCACTGATTGCTCTTATAGTGACTGGAATTTTGTTATCGGATACATCCGGTAACAAAATTTCTATGAGGATCTTCCACTTGGTGGATGACTTGGAGGTCATTAGGCAGTATAGCTAGGGGACTGCCGTGTTGTGTAACCTCCATCACTATCTCTGTAGCATTCACATGGACGGGGCAAAATCGTTGGCTGACGCGACCTGTCTTATTCAGTTGTGGGGATATTCGAGGTTGCCTAATATTTCTGCCCATATTCTGCTGACGCCACTTGAGAGTCACACTGGGCGCCGGGTTGAGGAGTTCCCCGAGGTCTATGGTTTCAGATTTGTTCGGAAGCTGAGGAGCGTCGATCAGGGGAGTCATTCGATTCGGACTATCCGGATGCTGTTTGATGATGTGCGTTCCGAGCAGGTTCGTAATTCGATGTTTTCGTATCTATATAAAAATTTCGATCGTTCATATTTCAATTTATATCTCTAACGGTTCCTATGTTATGTATGGTTTGTGTTCACTCCCTACAGTCCAGCCGACATGTCTCTGATTAGTCCTGCCGACCAGTTGTTTTGGGACTACGACGGTTCTATATTTTGGATGGAATTTATAGAGTTCATTCACGCCTGTCGTGTTCGACATCAGTTTGGATACATCCAGCCAATTTCCGATCCAGTTGACAGGATCAATGAGATGTTGGTTTACAGGACCGGAAGTAGTAGGCATCGAAAGGCGCAGATTGTTTCGTATCGTGAGATGTGGACTGCGAGAAACCAGTACGTCACTGTGAATCCACCTATGCAGGCACAGGACGTTAGATGGGACGAGGCATAATCGGCATCGCTGACCACTTTACTGCCCTTTATTGCCGAGACCAGATAGGGGAGTCCCATATGACCACAGCTCGCTGCTTAACTTGACGGTAATATTAATTCTTTCACTTTTTAATATTTAT
>JAOYMZ010061357.1:0-12965 GCA_025802335.1 Pinguicula primuliflora
CATTTTATAATTACAAATTGACTCTTTTATACCTATCAACTTACTTTCAGTCATTTTCCTAGGAGTCCCACTTCTCGTTACCTCCCTCTCCCCACTTATATTTGAATCAAATTTTCATGTATTTACTTTTCCTCTTCAGCAAAGGTAAAAAATAAGGTTGCTATATGCCAACACAAATTCATCCATATGTTGGACGCTACGAACGACGTCATGCTAATTTTTTTATCAAAATTTGATTCTGATTATGATCGAACCCAGGTCTCCCCACTACCCTGCTCCCATCAGCCTCTGGCATCAAAGCTGTGCGCATTTTTATTAATTTAGGTATCAAAAATTAATATACTCACTTCCTCTATCCTAAAATAAATAAAATAAAGTTAATATTACGGCTGACTTCGTTACCAAAAAACTAAAACTCTATCATATAAACCCAAAAGGATAAATGGTATAAATTCTAAATTTTATAAATTCTAAAACCTGAAATTTTACGAGATTAATATTACAGACCATTCGTCGTGGAAAAACAAAAATTCTATCTTATAATAGCCTAAACGCTATAAATTTTTAAATTTATAAACACTAAAATTTAAAAATTTTACTATGTTCATTTTTTAAAAATTAATATTACGGCTGCTTCACGGCCGAAAAAATCTAAAACTTTATCCCATAAACGCAAACGCCTAAATATTATAAACACCAAAATGTAAATAGTCAATTCTGTAAACTTTTTATATTTAAAAAAACAAAAACAAAAAATATCAATGGTTTGGGGCCATTGGACAAATGGTTTGAGCATTATTCTGTGTGTTATGGATTCAAGATTCATTTTTCCGTTTCCTGTTCATCTTCTTTCGGTGTACTCTGTGTAAAATATTATATTTGTATGCATGCACACTGTTTGACTATTGGTAGAGTAAATAATGAACTCTCTGAGGTGATTGTCTCGTTGGGTTTCCATAAAAAATATATAGATGCTTTCTGCTTTTCATCCGCCAACTTTTAACTTGTTTCTATTCTGGGAAAATATCTGCTTTTTTATGGTAGTTTTCGAAACCCCAAAACCCAATTTACGGTTTTCTCCCCACAATTTCCCTTCAAAGCCAGATTTATGTATGTTTGCAGATGATAGGCAATGGAGACTTATTCCATAAGTCAAGAACGCTTGGTTTTTCTCTCACACTCTATATCACACACATGCATCCCCCTCCCTCCCATGGCAAAAAGCTGTCATTCGCCGCCTCTACTGTACCCGAAATCCCTGTTCTTTTTTTTTTTTTTGGTCTCAAACACTGTCAACGCGGCAAACAAATCTGTAAACCCACCATCATTATGCTTGCAAAACGAAATCAAAATTCATTGTTTTACATCCCTCACTTTGATGGGGACACTTCTTTGATGAAAAATTCATAAACCACTTCAACCCCATTTTACATTCCACGCACTCTCGCAGTGTTACATTAGTTGTATAGAAGTTGAGAGGCTACCGAGAGGACAAAAGGGCACCCAACCCAACTTTTTCTGCAGGAAATGGATCAGCACTGCCAGCAGGAGGCGGAGAAAAGCAGCATGCCGGCCGGGCTCTCACCACTTTTGCGCAAATGGCCACCAAGGCCACCTTCGTCTCACCGCTGTCCTCCCCTGATTCAAGGTACTACTCGAGTCTGCTACTTTTTCTTTTCGATTAGTTTGTTGGAAACGATGAAGGTTGAGACCTGTTTCTTGATTTCGCACCCAGAACTGGCGGATAAAGGAGGGGAATCCAAGATGGGAAGTCATTTCATTGAGGGTGTTCTGTATGAGATCGATCACCTTCATTTACCTACACGAACCCCATCTCAGCTGAGGTCCGTCCGAGTTGCGATGGTAAGGAATATCCATTACGAATCTTATGTATGTGTGTTCTGGGATCGATTTCTTTGTGGTTATGATGTTTTTTGCACATGGGTTTACAGGTCTGTGAGCAGACGAACCTTTATATTGGAGTAATGTTCCCAAGCATGGCTTCATTGAGGGCATTTTTCAATTGCAGCTAGAGGAGACAAGCACGTCCGGCGTTGGATGAGAAGTTTGTCATGGGTAAGGCTCTGGCAGTCAGAGTTCTTGTCAAAATAGTGCCGGAGGTTATTTATGCCCGACAGATATGTTTGGAATCGTTCTGCCTGATTAGTTCTATGGTGGCCGAAATGTGCAAGGACAACGGCACTGATGAAGAGAAGAAGGCCTCGTGTTTATCCGCACTAAAAGAGAATGGGATGGTCACATGGGGATCTACAGGACCCAAAAAAATGAGAAAAATGAGATGTAGCTATGGTAATGCCCAGAACTCGTCCTCGAATTTTATGTATGGAGTTGGAGGATTCTTGTGGGATAACAGTGAAGAGAGAGATTCTGTAGGTGCTAGTCTGAGGAAGCATTGATGTTGTTGGCCACGATAGCAGAGATGGAGACCAAGAAAAAGGAAGAAGACGAATGACAGCAGCCCTGATGATCCAGAAACTGACGTAGAGGAGGAAGAGAAACGCCCAAACAATTCTATCTTTCCTGTTTGCTAGAGAGCAAAACAATTATATTAAATGATGCACGGTTATATTACATTTTTTGCTGCAATATGTTCTGTTTGCTTTTGAAGACGAACAAGATTTTGAACAATTATATTAAATCGTGCACGGTTATATTATATTTTTTGTTGCAATATGTTCTGTTCGTCTTCAAAAGCAAACAAAAATTTGAAGGTACATATATTACATTTTTTGTTGCAATATCAGAAGTGAGCATGGTATTGCCATATAAACGAATTTGAAGGTGCTGTCGGAGGTCCGATCGCAGCGACACGAAAACCAGATTCCAGAAGATGCCTACATAAGAAATAGTTTATGTTCAATGCAGATCAATCTTATACATATATGAAGAGTGATACAGGCAGAGGGCGAGCAGGAAGCAAACTGGCTAGCTTGCAAGGCCTTGTCTTCACGCCCTATGACCACCGAAATGATGTATGTGACTTTGTACAGGAATTCCAGTCAAAGCACGGAATTCCTGTATGCATTTCAAGATAGTACTCCGACGCCATGATTCCTGCTTTGCCACCTGAACAACATAAGAGAAAACGTGAGATGAACATGTATAGGAAAAAAATCTAATGATACTGTCTGCCCCCTGCCCCGGAGAGAACCTTTTTCTCACTAAACAAAATGAATAGACAATAAAACGTTGTTCTGCTAAGTAAACAAGCATCTTGTACTTATGACTCATATTGGAAACATTGACAGTATCTCTTCCCATCTTAAGCTTATACACAGGAGAAAGTAAACAACATTCATGAGAAACTAACCATGGGCCGCAGCTGCAACAGCTACTGGTACAGAGGTTGAATATATGAAGGATCGACCTCGTGATTGAATGAGCAGTTTCCATTTCTTGCTGCCACCCACACAATTGAAAAGTTGATTAATAATGAGCAAATTATCAAACAGCAACCCGATCCATTAAAATGTAAGTCAAACAACGTCATAATCAGATGGGAAATTGATAAAGAGACAATTTTCTTTAAGAAGAAGAGGAAAGAAAAATGAATCATGTTTCATCAGGATATACAACACCCGGATGTCATGAATCCACCGTGGCAGCCAGCAACTTTACTCAGTTTGCCGATGCAAATATCAACATCAGTTTCCCAATTGAACTTTTCAGCTGCACCTCCACCACCTTTCCCACATACAAATATTGCATAGGCCTGTATATATGTGAAATTGGTTGGGTCATTTTTAGCTCATGACAAGGCAACATGATGAAATTTAGACACGAAGTGGATTTGCCATCTCAAGTCCATTATTTTAACAGGCACCTTTCCATAGTTTCTGCTGGACACCTACGAACTCACGTCATCTATCACAGAAAACCATGCTTCTTGCGGAGTTTTGCAAGCTCAGACATTGTGGCGAAGTCTCCGTCCTTACTGAACAGACTGGTAAAAGAAATAAGAAAATGCAGTAAACCACAATATAGGAACTGGATTGAGCATATGCACAACATAAACGTCAAAAAACAAAGGGAGGATAAATATCTATTTGGGCAAAGTTATTGTCACAAAGACATAAATTATTATAACAAATTTTAAAAACAAACCTATCAGTTACAACAACCTTTTTTTCATCTGACAGTTTGAGCTGTTGTTAATCCAAGGATCAGGGTATCAGTGGAAGCATAGACGCTACCCCAAATTAAGGATATAGATTAAGAGAAGCATACAATAATGCATCAAGATGGCTCATATCACAGTGCTGGTAGACAAAAGTTACTGCACTTCCTTATTTCTCGGTAAGGCGAATCCCATCAATTATTGATGCATGGTTCAGGAATCAGAGAATATAGCTACCTTTCAGGACTGGTGCCAGATACGAGCGAAACAATACTTCCAACTGCAGTCATAAAGGCCATGTTGGCTGAAAAGTCTATTGGACAAATAAGGAAATCCAAATATCTCACATTAGAACAAGTAGTAATCAGAACTATAAAAAAAAAAAGAACAAGTAGAAATCAGTTCCAAAAGAATCAGAATGACATGACACTAATCAAAGGGTGCCATGGTCAAGCATTGCAGCATTTCCTCTTGATAAGCAGATATGACCCATTCCAATAATTCTCCATTCATTGAAATACATAATTCAGAAGTAAACGTCTAACCAACAAGACATAAATTAACTGTTTCCGTTCATGGAAATTTAGCATGCGTACATTATACTAGGACATAACTGCAAGCAGATGACTCTATTAGATGCAATAGTTGACCACTCGCATGATTCACTATTGGCATAAGTTAAAAAGTGTTATCAAGTCTAGCTGGTTAGAGTATTCATCAAAAATTAAAATATTTCAACAGAAAATATGATGGGTTATTATTAGAGAATAGAAATGTTACCTCTTTTCTTTTTAAATCAGCCAAAGATGATTCGAGTAACCTGTGGTAAATAGTGTACTCACAGATCAGAGCAGATCCTCTTGGACCCATTCCATGTTCTAGAGCTGCCTGTATTATCAACACGTGGAGACTAATATCAAAATCGGTATATTGAGTACATGAGGGTATGAGGGTATGAGTGAATATCAGCAAAATAAAGACACAGGGGTTCATGCCTGTATTATCTCGATAAGGAAAAAGAAAAGGTGAGAACGAGGTGTTTGCTTCAGATAAGTGAAATACTTGGGAAAAAAGAACCGAAATAAATATAATAATTATAACTAAATTTTGAACTAGAATGAAAACAAGGAAAATTAGGACAATATGCATAATCAGAAGTGTAAAATGAGCACGGTATTGCCATATAAACCGAATTGTCACAAATTGGTAACTTCGACAAACCTGCAGGAAGTTTGGAGGTACTGTTGGAGGTCGGATCGTTATGACATGGAAACCTGATTTCAGAAGATGCCTGCATAAGAAAAAGTTTATGTTCAATACATACCAATCTTATACATATATGAAGAGTGAAGAGTGATACAGGCAGAGGGAGAGGAGGCAGCAGACTGGCTAGCTTACAGGGCATTGTCTTCACGCCCTATGACCACCGAAATAACCTTTGAAAGTAACTTTCCCCTTTCTTCATTTTTTCAGGTATCATGTGTTTATTTACAAGTATTGAAAGTAGACAGTTTTTAGGTCTCTTTTGAACCTGTCTCTATCTGATAATGTGTTTCTGGTTCTTCTTCTATGTGTATATTCCTCCTTTGCATTTGATTACGAGTTCAGCAAGAGCTTAATGGACTATCCTTGTTCGTACTGACAGATGCTCTGTGTGCCTGAGCGATTACCAATCTGAGGATAAGCTTCAGCAGATCCCTGGTTGTGAGCATACTTTTCACATGTATCGCATCGAGCTCTGGCCAACAAAGCACACTATGTGTCCGCTCTGCCGGCGATCACTACTTGCTCTCATCAAAGCTCCTGTGCAGCAAGATGATTGCAGGGAGACCAGCAGCAGGGTTTCGCACGATTAGGGTACGGATGAATATAGCCATCAAAACTGTACGCAGTCACAGACTAGCCAAGAACAAGCTTCACATCCTGATGTAAGGATATACGTGTAAGAGCGTGTATGTAGCAATGAGCTCATGATTTCAAGCTAATTCTACAAAGTATGAAACTTTCAACTATGATATGATATCATCTCTCTCTATCTGCGGACATATACAAATCTTTCGCAAACTCTTCAACTATGCATACTAATTCAATCACATTGTTTCCTTGTCGCCATGAAGCAAAAAGCTTCTCCTTTGTCAACCTTAATCCAGCATCACCAATTTCGAATTGGGCACACATGAAACTGTTCAACTTTGTCGTATATCATTATGCTCGATATTTTATTCCTGCTTGTACAGACACCAATTTCGAATTGGACAGAGAACAAAACCTACACTTAAATTCACTTACCGAACACTTATCTCAATTTGAGGAAAATTCGTTGAATCCATGGACGAAAGAGATTCTCAATTCCATATGGCAGGTGGTTACATGGAGAATTTGGAAGCTTAGTAATGACAAAATCTTCTCAAACCAAAACCCTGAAATTGCAATGGCAATTGAGAGGATAAAAGTTTACTCTTGGTGCATCTTGAGAGCTCATGGCCGTCTGCAGGCTGCAACTGGAGCAGAGAATCCCGCTGGTGCTTGGAGACAAGGCCATGACGATGATGAACCCAAGAAGGCAAAAACACAAAAAAAAATGAGGAAAGCGGAAAGTTAACTCCGTCAATTAAAAAAAAACTCCAATGTAGGGTTTAGGATAATTTCATCCAAACTCCGTCATTTTAGTGTAGTATAGACTGTACAAGTTGTTCTCACTGATATTACGGTCCATGTAGGGTTTAGCATAATTTCATCCAAATCTAATAAATTGCAATCGTTGGGAAAATTAAATATACCCACTCCATTCATATTCAATTTTATATTCCAACGCCAAAATTAAACTTAAAACATAAAATTTATCTCGGATGGTGATCTTCCCTATCACAAAATTCGAAAATGATATAGCTCACCTCAAAATCATACCGCAAATGCACCTCTTGTGTTACAACATACACATACCAATATTGGTGCGTGTATGTGCTCATTAGTCTAAGAGGTGCATTTGGCATTTGATTTTGAGGTGTGCTATATCACTCTCTACAAAACTGCTCTGTAAACGAAAGTTTTTTTCGGAAATATAAACACAAAATGACCAGTTACTTCTTTCTCCAACCGGTGCAACCCTTCTCCGCAGCTGTTCAAGCGATCCAACTCTTCAGGGCGGCATATATATTTCCTGATTCATAGCTTCAACGTAGACCTCTTCTCCGAACACATGTGATTTTCTCTATTTTTTTAGGAACACACGAGACGTGGATTGGTGACCTAGGCCGTGAGGGACTGCATATTCACCACTATAATTGTAGTTCTATTGCTTTATCCTTTGTTTTCTGAGGATGCTCTTCGCTGGCGCAGTTTTTTTGTAAAATTGTTCTAATTTAGTTTCAGATTTTTTTCAGATTACATATTTTTTGTTTTTTCTTGAGCGCTCTCGATGCTTAAATACTATTACAGCCTGGTTAATTGTCTTCATTGTCTTCGGATTCATCCGCTTCTTTATGCATGCAGAGTAAGGTATTTCTTCTTCTTTAAAGGCTATCCGCAACCATGGATGAAGTTTTCTCCCTTTTTACCTACACCTATCACATCAATCCACTTTTCTCTCACTCCATATCATCTTTTCTACACTCATATTTTCTCTCTCCTATCTATCCTCCATATTTCACAACCATAGAAAGAAATTTTCACCCCTACAATTTCATTTTATAATTTATTTTATCATACATTTTTGTTAAATAATAAATACTTGATAATATATACATTATCCATACATATATTATCTATACATTATCTATTTTAAATCTAAGAAATTTAGATATTATATTATTATATATATTAGTATTAATTTATATAGTATTTTTTAATATTATATTATTATTTGTTTTTTATTAATGGGAGAAAAATCCTTCTTCATTCCTTTTCTATGGACAACACAATGGATTGGGGATAATGGAAATGTAACTTGCAACCTGATAGAGCTTGAAAAGTAGTGGAAGTTTCATTTGGGTTGGGGATAGCCTTATGCTTCCATTATGTGGTCGTCTTCTTCATTTTCTATTCGTTTTTTATTTTCTACTTTCTTCTACAAGTCCAATAAGATTTCTGCTATCTGTCGCCAGGTTAGTATGACAGATATTTTAATTTCTGCTATTTTTTCTATCTTTTGTGTAGGAATTTAACTTGAGAAGTTCCATTTAGTTTATGGGCGCAGGCATAAACAGGTCGCAATCAGAAGAAAAATGAAGTTGACATCAGAAGAAAAATGAAGTTGACATCAGAAGAAAAAAAATTGAATTTAGGAGGAATCTTCCTACTATCGATGTCCTACATTATCAATTTGTTTTCCTACTATTGATTTCCTATATAAATTTACAAGGATTTTTTCTGGACATAATTTTGGTGCAATTGGTTTTCTTTACTGGCAACACTTTTGGTTTTCTTCATGATTAGTAGTCACATTTCTTTAAGAGCATGTTGTATTTATGGCATCCTTTAATCTTTTGCTTTGTGATTGGCATCCCATTAGGTTCGACATTGGCCAAAAACAAGTTAAAATCTGTAAACATTTTTTCAAAATTCAGTCACCCTTTCTCCATTATCTTTCTAACATTTTTTATGTTCATATTACAGATCACTCAACAATCAAAGTTATTCCTGACTCTCTGCACGATTTATCCACAGTTGCTCAAGTAAGCCTCAACGATTATACTGACCAATAATTCCTTTATGGTTTTCCTAAAATGTTGTTACTGACCGATGCAAGTTTTTTTTGGATAACCACGGTATCCGGAATCATTTTTGGCCCGACTAATTCATGGAATCCATACAAAGCGACCCCTCCGCATGGACCGGGTAAGGCTCGGGTCTTTGGCCCGAGGTCGTGGCCCCAAAGAATTATTTGCACTCAATGGGGATTGAACCTGAGACCTCATCCCTCTTTAGAGACTTAAGTTCTAGGCTTCCACCACTAGGCCAATCCCTTGGGGTTGACCGATGCAGGTTGATAAGACACAATGGACATCTATACATTCAATGATAATTAGTATATGCATTAAATAATGTGTTTATGTTAGTATTTTAGGGTAAAAGAATGCATTTTTGTGATCAAACATAGAAGAAACTTTGAAACAACCCACTTTTTGTTCTCTCTCACTTGGATCTTGGATTATTAAAAATGGTATCTTTATCTGGCGTAATTATTACAAATGGTCCTCACTTCACAAACGGTCCCGGCCAACCGAGAGCGAACTTATCGCAGGATCTACACATTGAAGGTTTTCCAAGCATTTTTGGTGTAATTTTTGTATTCCATTTCTGTTCAAGATCAATATGTGTGTTCATCTTTTTGAGATTTGAAGCATGCAGATTCGGTATCTATATGGAATTGATCGGGGAACCCAACCCAGAATCAGTATTAGGCTAATGGTATTTTCATGGTTGCGATGGTTGGTAAGCAATTTCATGAACTCATCAATGCGTAGGAAGCAGCAACAACTAAGTGAAAAAGGCCTCATGGGACAATAAATAAAATTTTGAACAAAATTTTAAAAAGTAAAATTACCACGAATATCCTCCCAACCTGTAATGAGTCATGAATAATAAAAGTGCACCAGAAATCTATGTTAAAGACGTGTCCAAAAAAACAATAGGCAACAAAATGAAAAAGGGAAGCAGATTGAAACCCATTTAATTAAATAGGCTGGCAGTGGCAGTGGCAGGTGCACAGATGAAGACGAAGCATATATGGAATTAAGGTGGAGATCAACTGGTACAGTTGTTCTGCTTGGCTTTATGTAAATTTGGGAAGTGTCTTGATATCAGATATTACAATAACTTATTTGAAATCTCGGTTGTGCGAATTGTTTTCTCTGTTTCTCTGGTCATAAGTAGCTATACTTTCTCACAGAGACTAAATTTAGATTCCTTTCCTTTGTTTAGAGATTCAGTTCAAAAACAGTGGATTGTGGTCATTTGTAAAAGTAACCTAATCAGAAATATTTATTTTTGAAAAGTAAATTTAAAAAAATATAAATATAACTTTAATCTTTAAAAATAAATAAAAATGGATATATTTAAGTTTAACATAATAAACGCTGATACTAAACAGTCAACTAACATAATTACACTTATTTTCGTCGATCCCAACAACCGTTACGATTTTTAGATCGTCGAGAAATACAAATCAATATTTTTTTCTATTCTCTTACATCATAAATCAAATCTTGGAAGGGTTAAAAGAAAGAATAATGCTACATGTCCCAACACTTTGTCCCTAATTCATCCCTACGAAAATAAAAGATTAGTTATTTAATATACAAAATTCTTAATGACATTTAAATGATAGACTAAACTTGCAAAATTCTTAATTAAACTACATGTAGGGATGAATTAGGGACAAAGTGTTGGGACATGTATTACCACTCTATATATATCTATATACATTTCATGTACGAAGGATTTTATGCTGAGACTGCCCACATCTCCAAAATTGGTCGTGTTTTATGGGATTGGGCCGGAACACTAGCAGAAAAAAATTTATCAAAACTTTCAGAAAACAAACCCTATTTTTAGTTGGCCCATTAACAGTAGAACCATTGCACTTTTCGGCTCCGTGTCACGTGTGTGTCATCTCTCTCCTCTCTCATCGATTGAGTGTTCATCGCTCTGCCTCCATTCCTCCTCATCCGACCGTCGCCTTTTGGCCGAGAATTCATGTTTCTTCCGGCCATGTGCGAAAGAGTATCTTCCGGCCACTTCGCATTGGTAAGGACCTTTACACCTGAACTCAATTTTTTGATCTCTGCTCCCCTGCACAATTCGATGAGTAGCATCTAAAATTGATCTCTTTTCGGTCTCTGCATCTACATGTTCCATAGTTGTCTGTGCATTTCCTTTTGTTCATTATTGAACTGAATCGACTTTTTTGTCCATGATACAATTGTAGGCTTGCTTGACGAAGTCCTTTTGTTTTGATTTTATAGCTCCATGTGTTTTTTATGTTATCCTGTAGTAAAATGTTAGATAAAACAGTTGAGAACTCCCTCAACTCCTAAACCTCCAGCTCATTTATCTCGGGTTGGGGGGGCATGCCGGGCAGTTAGTTGGACCGTTTCCAACTAATTGCACTTTTTTTTTAAAAATAAAGTATATTTTTGTTAATGCATTTTATATGGATTTGCGGTGATTATGTTGACTTTTCAAACTAACACATCATGTATTTATATATTTTATTTCATTCATGAATTCATTGGTTCATATGTCGCCCCACCCATGCACTCTTTGTCCACATATCACAAGCAAAATTACCATTTTTATTTTCTCCAGTCTAGCTACCAGTACCATTTATTTGTGTTGATATTGGATGCGTTTCTCTGTTGTTGCTGACGAAGGATCATGCTTCAATTGATGCAACAAAAAGAATTTATAGAATTTATCCTGTAATAACAAAATTTGAATCTGGTTTAATCCTGCAACAACCAGAAGATTACTGCATGTTCTCCTCTTTCAGATATCCAATAACCAAAAAATAGAGAAGATCATAAAACGGAGAGTACAAACTATATCCATCAATAACAAAAAACATGAGCCAATACATTCATTCATCCATTCATAACAAGGGATAATAATTACCAAAATCACCACCAAGTACATATGTTCATAACAAAAAACAGGAGCAAAAAAATCAGTTGTCATCCATTTGTGATTGACTTTGATGAGTTGAATTGATTTTTGTCTTCTTCCCCTTCTTTCCATTCATTTCATGCCAAGGTTTCATTCTTCGACTACCACTCGAGTGTGAATCGACTTTCTTCTTTAATCTCTTAGCTCTTTCACATTGAGAATCACCCGCATTTTGTTCTTTCGTTGTCACTTCAGTAGTTAAGCAATCTTGTCTAAGTAATATACTATCCACTTTGCCACATAAATCCTTAATAGTGTCGCCAACCAATTGATGCACAGCTTCATTTTCAGATGCTCGAGATGCTAGTTTTACCACTATTGGACAAAGATTTCTATATCGAGATGCTATCACTAATTTAGGATCATGTGTATTTTCTCTAACGATATTTTCCTTAAACCCACAATCTTTCGCATCCAACTTCCATCGTCCCAATATATATCTATCGGGAATTTCCATAACATTCAATATCACAAGTACCCTCAGTGCATGACAACATAAAATTCCAAAGTTCTCAAACTTTTGACAAGTGGAACAAATTTCTTGACATTTATTTTCTCCCAACTCCATGCTACCCACAACCACATACTCATTACTCTCTCCATACAAACAAATCACACATCTAAATTTTCCTTCTATGTCATTGTGTTGATTCACTTGACAACAAAAAGAAGTATCCAACTCACTATGAAACAATTCAAAGATAGTAGGGGTATACAAACCTGCAACTTGAACCAACATATGAGATACTCTCACCTTCATTCTTGGAAACTTTTGTCTAGAGCGGTAAATGGATTCCAATTCTACATATCGCTTATCTGCAACAACTCAATCAAAATGGGTAAAAAATTGAACAATGTTATAATCAGATTTCAAATGTCTCTTCAATTTTGAATTTAAGCTTTCACTGAGTTGCGTGCTGCGCATTCCTGCAGTAAACGTTGACTTCATATATACATGTGCCCACTTTTGTCTAAGTTCCCATGTTTTCTTCATCCACACATTATCTTCCAATTGATGCCTACTAAGTAAGGAATTCCAAGCAGCACATAACTCATCTTCATCTTCATAACCAAAAATGCAAGCTTTAAATTCCTGACTAAATCTCAAATCACCTTTGAATAAATAGCCTAAATGTTTCAAAGCATTCTGCATGAGATGAAA
>JAOYMZ010061368.1:0-12965 GCA_025802335.1 Pinguicula primuliflora
TCTTGGCCAGATTACTCTCTTGGCCTGTTTACTCTCTTTGCCGTGCTGTTTCCGGCAACCTACTGGTGACGGCCGTGTTGTTTCCGGCGAAAGTCCGGCGTGTGCCTCGGATTTGCTCTGTTTCTGACGGCCTTATCAAAGATCTACATACTGCTATTGAATCTGGGCTCTAGTTCCCGATTTCGAGATTTATACATCTGCATTGTTATTATTTAGTTCTGATTTTCAAGAACTAACTGAGTTTCATTTTTCTTTGACTTGTAGATCCGGCAAAAATCGGTCCCAAGATACTATCATTTCGTGCTACAGAAAAATACACGCGCAACAATATCAGTTAGAGAACTTCGCTTATACAAATAGCAGTACTGTAGCACAAATCTTGGCAGAACATTAAGCACACCATGTGAACATCTCCCATATCCCTAAAGCCAATAGTCACAATTCCTCTTAAATTCACAAAAACGCCAGTTCAAAAAGATCATATCTGATTAAAACAAGACGACACTATTGAAGTTGTAAATACGTGCGCAATATGCAAAGAACACAGTGTTCACGCGGTTCGGGAAAAATTCCTACTCCAGGATAAGATGAATCCTTTCTATTTTTTCTGCTCTTTTTTCATTGTATTTTTCCCTTCTGTACAATCACATATATAGAGAGTTTACATCATATCTTCCTCTAATATAATCCCTATAATTTAGGGATTGTGATCCCCATAATTAGGGACCACTAATCATGGAAAAAATTTAACTAAATCCTTTCCGTAACACTCCCTCAAGTTAGGTGGTGGATATCCGACGCCTAACTTGGATAATATTTCTTGAAACGAGCGACCATTAACTGCCTTCGTCAAGATATCCGCTAGCTGGTCCTCTGATTTTACAAACGGAAGTGTTACAATCTTCCCCTCAATCCTACAGTCGTAGGATTCTGTTCTTCGACGTACACCAGGCGGCGTTGTGGTTACTACAGTCGATGAGTTATGTTCTTCGCAAACCAGTGTTGAGTTCACCCCTAGCTACATTGTCAATCCTTTCCTAAGTCGGCTAACCGTCAACTCTTCTCGACCTTCAGATCTCAGCCCACTAACTTCTATTGAAAGGATGGTTGGCTAATGTCCACGGGGTTTTTCTCATACAACCATATTTATATAGAATATGATCACACGGTTTCTACCCTGCGCCAAATCCCTATAATCATGGGACAGATAAGGTAAGGATTTTATTATGAATATCCTTACATTATTTACATTTTTAGGTCAACTGTTAACATTCTCCCTCAAGTTAGGTGGGGGCATCCAACACCTAACTTGCATAATATTTCATGAAAAGAATGTCCATTCATGGCTTTGGTTAGCATGTCTGCCAACTGGTCTTCAGACTTCACATACGGAAGTGTAACACATCCATTCTCCAACTTTTCCTTGATAAAGTGTCGTTCCACTTCTACATGCTTAGTCCTACCATGTTGAACTGGGTTTTGTGCAATTTGAATTGCAGCTCGATTATCACACCATTGTGGACACGCCTGTGATGGTGCAAATTCTAATTCTGTCATCAACTTCCGAATCCACAACACCTCAGCAATACCACGAACTACTTCTCTGAACTCTGCTTCGGCAGTCGATAGAGCCACTACATTCTTTTTCTTGCTCCTCCATGTAACAAGATTACCACCGACCATTGTGAAATACCCGGCTGTAGAACGTTTATTAACTGGATTACTGGCCCAATCAACATCTATATTGGCCTCAATCTGCAAATGTCGATTCTTTCTATATAATATTCCGGTGTCTGGTGACCCCTTCAAATATCTCAGAACTCACAAGGCTGCGTCCATATAATCCTTTTGAGGATCACACATAAAGTGGCTGATGACCCCAACTGCATATGCGATGTCTGGACGAGTATGTGCCAAATAAATCAACTTCCCAACCAGATGTTGGTATTGTCCTTTGTTTGTCTTCTCTGTCCCTTCTACAATCTTCAGAGCGTGGTTTGCTACAATAGGTGTATCTGCCGGTTTACAATCTAGCAGTCCTATTTCAGCAAGTAAATTGAGGACGTACGTCCTCTGAGAGATATAAATCTCCTGTCTCGATCGGGCAACATCAATCCCGAGAAAATACTTCCAACATTCCTAGATGTTTCATTTCAAATTCCTTGAAGAGATTCCTCCTTAAGTCTTCAATTTCTGCCGTATAATCTCCAGTGATAATCATGTCATCAACGTATATAATGAGGCACGTGATCCCTTCACTTCGGCGTTTCAGGAACAGAGTGTGATCAGAATTGCTCTAGAGGTACCCATACTTCTTCATAGCTAGAGTAAATCGACCAAACCACGCCCTTGGAGACTGTTTCAAACCGTACAGAAACTTCCTTAGTTTGCACACTTCATCCGGACAAAAATCCCCTGAAAAACCTGGTGGACCCTCCATATATACCTCTTCACTCAAATCTTCATGCAGAAACGCATTCTTTACATCAAATTGGTGCAGGTGCCAATCTAGGTTGGCTGCAAGTGAGAAGAAAACCCGAATAATGTCTAACTTGGCTACAGGAGAGAACGTCTCTAAGTAGTCAATTCCATAAGTTTGAGTATACCCCTTTGCCGCTAATCGGGCTTTGTATTGTTCGATCGAACCATCTGCTTTCCTCTTGATCGTATACACTCATCTGCATCCCACAGGTCGTTTTCCTTGAGGTAGCTTACAAATCTCCCAGGTGTCATTCTTTTTCAAGGCACTCATTTCTTCCTCCATAGCTTTCTTTCAATCAGGATGACTCATGGCTTCCATCTCAGTTCTGGGCAACTCATCTCTATATACTGCTGTGCCGAAGGCTCGTGCGGACTCAGTAAAACTCCCACTGACCAGATCAGCAATCAGGTATCTCTGAGACTTTGACACATGATCAGGTGTAAACCTTCTCGGCTTCACACCCCTAGTAGTCCTTAGGGGTAGAACATACTTGAGTGTCATAGGAACAGATCTTACATCGTCACGAGTCATAGAATAGACACAAAAATATCATCAGATGGAGAAGCATGTAACTGAATACCCATAGGAGAGTGAGGTGATGCCTCACAGTCTGGCTGTACTACGTTATCGTGGTGTCTTGAGACGGCAACCTCGTGAGACGGCTCTTGTGCGTGAGGCGCATGAATAGAATCTGGAGCTGGAGCTGGAGTCACATCTGGGCTAGGTGCGTGAGGCACATGAGATGTATGCGTCGGAGTAATAGAAGTCACATCTGGGCTAGGTGCCAGAGGCACATGAGTCGGCTGTAGCGAGCTGGAGATTAGCCAGTCAAGTGGGTCGATCACTCCTTTCTGCCCCTGACCCCTTGATTGGACTAAGGACTGATAGTAGTACTCTGTCTCGACAAAGTTGTAATCCATAGTGACAATCATACGACCTGTGCGAGGAATATAGCAACGATACCCCTTTTGTGAGCCTTCATACCCCACAAAGACACACTTTTCCGCACATGCATCAAACTTAGAACGATTAATCTTAGGAATATGAGCATAAATCGTACACCCAAAAACACGTGGTGTTAAAGACATGTGGAGGAATACTTGTACAATCGGCAAAAGTTTGGATTGGGGTTCGAAACTTTAAAACCTGAGAAGGTAGACGGTTTGCTAAAAACACTGAGGTCACAACAGCTTCAGGCCAAAAACTGGGGGGAACACAAGACTCAAGCATTAGGGCTCGAGTGATTTCAAGCAGGAACCTATTTTTCCACTCAGCTACACCATTCTGTTGTAGGAAATGGGGACATGTAGTTTGGTGCAGCAGGCCTTTGTCAGAGCAAAAGGTTTTCATACTGGAATTGACAAATTCCCCCCCCCCATTATCAGATCGTAATACCCTAATCTTAGTATTGAACTGAGTGTAAATCATCTGATAAAATTGAGGAAAAATTTCAAACACTTCAGACTTATTTTTCAAAGGGTGAATCCATGTCATACGAGAATAGTGATCGATAAATAGCACAAAGTATCTAAATCCTTACCCCCAATAATAGGTGCAGGTCTCCAAACATCAGAATGTACTAACGAAAAAATTTCAGAAACACGAATATGTTTAGATAGAAAAGGCTGTCTATGACTTTTTGCCAGAATGCACG
Organism: Pinguicula primuliflora; assembly: GCA_025802335.1. Taxonomy (NCBI): domain Eukaryota; kingdom Viridiplantae; phylum Streptophyta; class Magnoliopsida; order Lamiales; family Lentibulariaceae; genus Pinguicula; species Pinguicula primuliflora. Next base: position 4,137 of record JAOYMZ010061368.1, read on the forward strand.
TTTCACCATGGAATGAAAATTTTGAAAATTGAGGGAATAAACGACATAGATAAGAAAAGGATTGGTGACCCAACCGACGATGCCACAGCCAACTTTGGGAATCTGGTGACCCACGAGTCAGGAGAGCCCATTCTCTGGAAGCGACCTCGTCAACATAGTACAGACCACCCCGCTCACTGCCACGCCCAATGATTCTCTTTGAACGGATATCCTGTAATAAACAGAAGGTATGATACATCCGCACCACACAATTTAATTCCTTCGAGATATGGCTAATCGAGAGTAGTTTATACGATAGCGACAGCACATATAAACATTTAGACAAACGAATAGAAGGAGAGATCTCAATTATTCCGGCACTTTTCATGGGGGCAAATGCACCATTTGCTATCTGTACCCCCTTTTTGGATGTCTTTTAAACCTCGATAATATCCGATAAATCATGTGTAATTGTGTCGGTGGCACCACAATCGAATATCCATGCGGATTTCTTTTTCGAGACCGGATCTTTCATCAAATGGGCTGTAGAAAAATTGTTATCACAAACATTCTTGGATTTCCGGCCCAAACTGTCGAATTTTGGCCCAATTCTGCTGCTGTAAATTGGTCCAATTTCACACAAATTGTCAGAATTACCAAAACAGCCTTGAGGAAAATATTTTGCTGAATAAATAGACTGAGGACAATCAGGTCTTTTCACCTTCAAACTCTCCTTATGTATACCTGATCCTCGGCAATTCGGGTCGTCATCATGTAGTTGGGTCTCAATTTCGTCGATGCGGATCCTGTGCCCTAGGTTCGCCGTGTTGGTTTCTCCGGTTGAATTCTCATGGGTGTGAGTGTGACCGCCGTCTGATATGGCAGCCCGACCACCTCTCCATCCTTGGTTCATCTGTCCACCTCTTCGTCCCCCTCGATTTGAGCCCTAGTAATTCTTTAGCTTGTAACAGTCTCGTCGCCATTGTCCGGGAATCTAATAAAAATTGCAATACGGCTGTCGAAATGATGAGACGCCGCCTTGTCTGGCTAATTCTTATCGATTGTCCCATGAATTCATCGAATTCTCGACTGCGATTGATTTTTGTTCCTGGTGCGATTCTGTTTTCTAAGAATTAGGGCTTTGTCCGTAAGTCACCAAGTCTGAGCAAATTTCACCCAATGATGACGGGTTTGACCTGCCAGAGGCCACGCCGGATGAGGATTGCCATATCTGACGGTGTGCTACTTTCCGTCGAACCGTAGCATACGCAGCATCGACTGAGGGTAGCGGTGATTCCTTCATTATGTCTCTCGTAATTGCTTCATATTCTGCTCTAAGTCCGGCCAGGAATTTAAACAGGTGGTGTTTTGTCTAAATCTGGTTATATTTTCTGATGTCCACCACACACTTCATCGGATTGGGCTTCTCCTATCAATTTCTGTCCACAACGAATTGCACTGTGAGTAGTATTGTTCTGATTCCAGAGATCCTTGCACCATTCTGTCAGCCTTGGTCACAAGATCAAATATTTGTAGTGAATCTTGTCCGTCGGCATTGAAGGTTCGTGCAAGAATTTTCCATAATTCGAATGAATTGGGATAATATATAAACTGGTTTACCAATCTCTTCTCAATGGATTTGGTTATCATTGGAAGACTTGTGTATCCTTCTTTCTCCATTCCTTGAAGCCTGGGTCATCTTTGGCCGGTTCTGGCGCTTCTCCTGTGATGAGCTCCATCCTATCCCGACTGATGATGGCCAGTTCCATCATTCTGGCTCAGAGAACGTAGTTGTTCTCATCTAGTTTTGAGTCGATGATGACGGCTGAGTCTTCCCCATCTTTGGGTTTGGAGGCCGCCTGAGACTATACAAATTGTGCAAATTGTTGAGATAAGTAACTTTGGATTTCTGTTTGAGCCATGACTATTTCTTTATCCCCCATGATGTCGCGGCTTATTCTTGCCGGAAGTTTTCTTCACTGTAGAGGACGAGTTAGGATTTAAACCTGCTCCGATACCATATTGAAAGTAAGAACATAATGAATTTACGCAGTTCGGCAATTGCCTACGTCCACGGGGTGTTTTCTTTCTTTCTTTCTTGCTTGATTTACAATGATACAACCATGTTTATATAGAATATGATCACACGATTTCTACTCTGCACCAAATCCCTATAATCATGGAATAGATAAGGTAAAGATTTTATTGTGAATATCCTTACCTTATTTACATTTTTAGGTCAACTCTTAACAACTTCCTGCATGGCACCACTGGAGGCTAAACATGGTTGCTGGATTTCTACAGTCCCCTTCCTATTGCTGAATTTTTCTGAATTTCTATTGCTGAATTTTGATATATTCTGTTGTTAAACATGGTTGTATTCGGTTGGTGAAATTTGATGAACATGATTGTATTCGGTTGGTGAATTTTGATGAACATGGTTGCAGAATTTTGCTGACCATAGTTGTATTTGGAGGGTCAATCAATCTCGACCTGGTTTCGTGCTGGATGCAGCCTTCTTGACTTTATTTGGAGGGATCTTATGTGACTTCTAAAACTTTTAGGAAAATGATAAAGTAAAATGCACATTATACCGATAGTTTGTGGGTAAATACACTTTGCACAAAAAAAAACTATTTAAAGTTAGAATAGGTTTGCGCCTTAAAATTTTGATTTTTTTTTTTGTAGGTAAACTTTTTTGTTATTTCACTATGTGTAAAAATCTCCAAATTATGAGATTTTTCAGATTTGTACATCGCCGCATACTACATAGGATAAAATGGTATCAAAAAAAACTCCTCCTCGGTACTCCGTCGAGCAACTCTAATCTTGAGCTTAAACAGCAGCTTCGGAATCTCTTTTCTCCATCATGATCAATTTATCCAAGTGAGAGTTATCAATTGCGATTCCAAGTAGATTCCCCAATTGAGCTATTTCAATAGCATCTTGATGCAGTTCATCCTCAGACCTCATTTCAGGCAGTGGATGTGATGAATATTCGACTTGCAGGCTGTTCGTTGTGAGGTTCTCGCAGTCCGTCTTTTATGTCGCAGTCGTTCAGCTCTTGTTCGTCTGTTTTCTCGGCACCCGAGCAAAAACAACATTCTTCTAGATAAAGGGCCAAAGTTAAAGATTGGTCTGGCATGATGCTTTAAAGTACGCTCCTAAACCCTAAAATATGTTATCATTGCAAACTGATAGCATATTTTGATTTCATCAATCCAATAGGTACCCTTTATTCTAGGTAAAGTATTTTGCAATTAAAATCTATATTTATTTTACTTTAATTTTTTTTCGTCGGAGCGAAAGAAATCAATATCCTTAATCGGTCTTGAATTATCGAAAATTCCAAAACCAATGAATCATATTGATTTAGAATCAAAATTTTAACTATTGTTTTAGAATATCTACTATTGGATGAATTCTCAGGTGTTCAATATTATTGAGTTCAATAAGTGTTATGCTCAATTTTAATCTGAGTCATTTATCTTACAATATAACGATTGAAATCAGATTGAGTTACTTAAAATGATTATTGGTCCTTTAATGTGTATCTGCCGGAAAATACTATACATCATTCCTTTGCACACATCCACGCCACCTCCCTCCCACATTCATGCATAGTGGGTCCCCCACACCAATATGTTTGTGTGCTCACTAATAAAAGTGTGAAAATATGTGTAAAAAAGAGGTGGTATATATCATTTGCGGTATCGGCCTATGAAAACTTCGAGCACCCAAATTAATTATTCAACACAATTGAGAAGAATCTCTCTAACATTATGAATTTGGTTTCACTTTTATTATTATCCTCTTTATATATCCTTTTCTGACCTTTTCCACATTCCTATTCTGTTCTTATACGTGATAATGACAATTCTACCTACGGGAACGCGCTGTACCTTTTATGTAACATACCGAAACTACCCCGACCAAACTCCATGAATTCCTCCTCGGACCATCCTTAAATTCCATCCCAAGTTCAGACTTCAGAGAAACAGAGGATCCCATGGAGAAGAAGCCGTCGAGTTTTCTGGCGTTCTTTAGGGCGGCCAGTAATAAGAAAGAAGAAGAAGACCACCGCGGTGTCACCGCAGGTTACGGCGGAGCGTGGCGGCGTTTGAAATTGATGACCTCCGGCAGATTCCTGTGGAGGCGTCGCTTGAAACTGCATCTCTGGATCGTGGATGGATTCTTTTTCAAGATTGTTACGGTTGTAGAATCTGTGTTTCTCGTCTTCAGCCTGTGTTTATTCTTCCTTTGCTGCGGATGCCATTTCTGAAGGTGAACGTAACTTGCTGTGCAGTTGTTCACGGGATTGGCATCCGTTGTTATCACATCACGATTAATGTATTATATGGTCTTGCATTGCTAAAAATAACGTATAATGGTCTTCATTTGTAGTTTTAAGTTATTGAGATCCAATTATTATTAATAGAATTTTTTTTTGTTTACACATGAGGCTTAAAAGCCAAAGAACCAAAAGGATAAGACATGTTGTTGTAAATAAGCATATGATTATATAAAATCATATCCTTATTAGTAGATCCTAAAAATCAAAGATTGAGGGAATTATGGGTTTAATCCTAATCTCACTCCTCAATCTTATATATACCTGCCTATGATGATAAACGAAGGGCAAGAAAACAATAGAGAAAAACCACCCGTGAACGTAGTCAATTGACGAACCACGTAAATCCCTTGTGTTCTTCACACAACAAACACACAAACACCCAAATCATTCATATATCAAACTCAACATGGTATCAGAGCAGGGAATTGATCCCGTTTCGTCATCTACATAAGGGAAGTAGTTCGTTTTTCTCAAGCACAAAACTTGCACCATCGCAGGAAGCCAAAATTCTGGTGAACTCACTGTTTCCAAATCTGAAATCGACAATTACTTGTCTCAACAGTTTGCGCAATTCATGCAAAATCTGAACTTGCCGCAAGCGTCTCAGCCAGATGAAATCAAATCCGAGAAGGTTGATACATCGATCATCATCGACGTGAAGTTGGATAGCAACAATTACGTGTTATGGGCCCGAATGATGGAGTTAGCAATCATTGGACGGGATCGACTGGAATACATTACCGGCCTGCCCGCCCGCCCGTTTTGCTAAACGGTCCGGTGGGCTGCGGACCGGACCGTTTAGAAAAACGGGCAGGCCTAAGCCTGCCCGTTTTATTTTTTGTCCGATCCGGACCGGACCGTTTTTTTGATGGGTGGATACGGGCTTAGCCCGTTTAGCCCGTATCCGCCCGTTTAGCCTGTTTTATCTGTAACCGTTTGGCCCGTATGGCCCGTTTGGCCCGTTTGGCCCGTTTTACCCGTCCGTTTGACCCGTTTTACCCGCCCATTTGGCCCGTATATGCTCATATATTTATATAAAAAATAAATTAAAAATATTTAATTATAAATACGGGTTATACGGATAAAGCCCGTATCCGCCTGTTTTTCGTTGTAAAAAACCGGACCGCCCGTTTTGTTAAACGGATAAAGCCCAGACCGCCCGTTTTCGACACCCAACCTGCCCGTATCCGCCCATTTTCCGAAATGGGTTAAACGGTCCGGGCTAAACGGTCTGGTCCGGTAGGAAAGCCTGTTTAGCCCGGACCGTTTGCCACTCTCTACCGGGAAGGTGTCGAGGATTGGAGTTTAGGGTTGTGAAAAAACTTCTAATCTCGAATTTACGGTGCCTATTTGTAATCTTAGGTGTTGGTATTGTGATGATAAATCAATCTCATCTTTCATTTGAATTTTTAATCATATTTTAAAAATGAGATGTTGGATCATAACTATAACGTTTAAAATTACAATTTTGGATCGTATCTCAATAATTAGGATATAAAAATTCATGATTAGAATTTTTTTTATTTTATGTTATGTTTTTTTTTTGCATTTTTTTTAATATTATTAATTCCGCAGCCACTTTAAATAAATGGATACAATATACTCATCGCACATAAATATATTTTTTAAGAAAATAAATCTATTTTTTATTTATATTATGCTAATTAGAAAAAAAAACTGGTTTTTGTTCCTCTTACTTCATGTCTTTGTTATTCTAGCCTAATATGTCATTTTAAGTTGATTATAATCAATTATGGTTTTTTTGTATTATTAAATATATATTTTTAAAAAATTATATATGAAATTGGACCATCATGCCCCTTGAAAAATTTCTGAATCTACCACTTAATTCAACCATGCGTGCAGGTATGTATATGTTGTAGAATTAGGCAAACCGGAAGGGATAATTGGAACAGTAAAGATTGATTTATCATTGTCTTCTACCAGCTGCCCCGACTGCGTGGTTGCTTGCCGCATACATGGTCCGGGTTTCATCGGATGCAAGGCCTTCTTTGTGTCTCGGGATTCGAACAATCCGTTGTTGGACGAGGATGATGGTTTTTTGTTATCCTATGTGTATGATGAGAATATGAACAAGTCCAGATTATTGGTGATGGATATTGGATGCAAAATCGCCAACACTTGAAATAGTTGTTGCCGTCGAGTTACCTGGGAGAGTCCCGATGGGATTCCATAGATTGTTTGTCACTGAAACACAACTCCAACAAATGTAATTCACAAAGGCCCTATTTACTTCGAAGGAATAAGGCAGTATTACGTGAGTTTAACTTGGGATTGGGTCGTAATTCTGTATTTACTACATAGGAAAAAAATACAATGGTTAAATCGGGTCATTAGATTAAATTTCAGGTCACGCGTATTTTTAGAATTAATTTGGGATACAGACCCAAAAAACCATTCGCCTAAAAAGCAGGAATTGAATCGATCCCATAATCAGACTTCATATCCAACCTCTATATTTATCGAAATTACATCATATTACCATCAATATTTAAATGTTCCCCCACCCCCACCCAAACCGAATATTTTTGGGGAAGAAGCAGAACTTAAGAACCCTAAGCATTATTTTCAAACAATCAAACAATCGTGCAATTAAGAAGCCAAATTCGTAGATCTACATCTACCACTACATACGAGGTAATGCTCAAAAACCTAACATATTACATGCGTTAATTTTTTAGATTAATGTGTGAACATAAGATTTTGTGTATGTACTGAATTTAGATTGTTTGTGTGTATATTTAATTTAGACTGAATTTATGTTGTTTGTGTGACTGGAATTAGATTTTTTAGGTAACGTGATTTATAATGAATTTGTGTTTGTGTGTATATTTAGATGAATGTAATTGGGAACAAAGGTATTCAATTTTTTGCACTTTGGACTCTTGATGAACTAGATGATGAGTACGACCTTGATGAAGCTGCTGTGTAGAGAAGTCTCAAGCGTACAACACCTACAATATATAGTCTTATGGGAAGAGGCAATGACAATCTGATTCTGTGGTTAGAATAACTAGTGGTCTGCCTTAGAATGTTTTAATTTAAGAATGCATTAGGAAACATTAAAGAAACCAATAAACCTTTTGGTAGATGAGGGTTTTTTAAATGATAGTAAGTACGCATGTGCTCTATCCAGGCAACAATTTTTCTGCATTTAATTGGGGTATCATCAAAAAGTCAGGATCATAAGAACCAACTTCGAAAAGAAGTTCTAGAACGGTTAGCATATGTTTTCATGGGATGTTAGAAACATTACTACGATTATTAAGTCATTTCCAATTCACACCTAAATATTTCAAGGTATATGTATTGTACATCAGCAATTCATCCCCTAGCTTTAATGTTGCTTGGTAGTGTGAAGTTTGATGTTGCCATAATTGGCAGAGGACTGCTTGGGTACTTTGGATGGTATGTCCATCCCACGCCATGCACCTATAGACGGATCTGTGAGGTACAGAACAAGAAAGTGTCACACGACTTTTAATGTGCTTGGTTTGGTTGATACAAACGGGAGGTTTGTATACGTAGCATGCGGTTGGGAGAAATCTGCCGCAGACAGCAGGATAATGTATGAGGCACTAACTAGAGTTCCAGAATTCAAGGTATCACAAGTTAAGTGTTGTTGGGTTGTTAATATGTATAATTCACATAACAGCTATGTGGCTAATGGACATAACACATGTAGGTAACTATTACCTATGCGATGGTGACTATACCAATAATATGTATAATTCACATAAAAAGTTTCCCACAGCTTTCAACGGCCAGACTCTAAAGCTATGTTTGTAAATTCTACTGAAAACTGTTTTGGCTTTTGAGGAGGACTTTTGAAAAATGTGTTTTTATAGAGAAGTTATAATGTGTTTGCAGTAGTGAGACAGTACTGTGGCAAAAGTTAAAAAAATAGTGTGACAAACTGAATATAACACGAAAATTTTTTGGAGTATTTTGGTATTATCAATTTGTATGTATATAGACAAAATTATTTTAAAAGTAAAATTTTAAATAATTACAAAACTATTACTGCCTTAAACCTCTCAAAAATTACTCCAAAAAGAGCTTTTCAATTTTGAACTTTTGAATACTTTTCATCACAAGTGTATCATCAAAAATTAAAATTATAAACAGTATAAAAAGAATTTTAGCCTAAAATCCCATCAATGACCTTTTAACAACCCACGTGCAATGTAAGAGAGAAAAGCCAAACAAAAAAAACATGAGTAAAACGTGTATTTAACAATTTTTGTAAAAAAGTGTGTTGCTATCATCACCCTTCGAAAGTACTAGAAGGGTTACGGCTTTCGGGTAGCTGATTGGCGGGACCTTTAATTCAATAGTCGGAGCGAAGATGGCTACACCAATTGAGGAGTATCGTTCATCTACATAAAGCACATCCGGAGTCAAGGTTCCGGCCAAGAATCAGAGCTATGGCACTGGAATCTGATAAGATTGGCTCCATTCCTCTGCTCACGCCT
>JAOYMZ010061379.1:0-12964 GCA_025802335.1 Pinguicula primuliflora
GAGCTAAAATCTTGTGGTTTAGGGAATAAAATGGACTAAAATATAGCATGAAATAAGCCCTAATTAGGTGCTTATCACTCTTCCAATCTTTGAAGAAACCAACGCCAAGAGTCTGTGGTCACTTCATCTACGATTGCAAATGCAACTGGCAATATGTGTCCGCTAACATCCAAAGATACCGCCACCATTAATTTGATCTTGTACAGACAATATAGATCTGTTGCATCTACAGACAGAACAGGACGGCAATGTCGGTAGCCAGTAATAGCCGGACCAAAGGCCCAAAACACATACTTGAGCTTGTTCTCATTCAAAATATTTGTATCCTCAAATCGCCAATCAACCACATGTGTTGGATCCCAATGTCTAAGCACTCCGAGCATTGCTGGTAGACGGGTAGCACCAGAATTCCATGTACCATGCTCTATTTCACTTGCACGTTGAATGATCCACCAAGCTTTTGAGTACCGAATCGCCGATTAAGGACTCCGTGCAGTAGCCTACTGCGCAGATTAACCTCTGCGTAGTAGGCTACAGCACGGAGACCTGCCGCGTAGTAGGTTACTGTGCGGAGACCTGCCGCGCAGTAGACTACTGCACGGTAGGGTATTTCCTAAAAAACTTTGCCCTGACAAGTATCAAATTTTCTGCCGCTCTGATTGCCCCATCTCCTGATGCCGCACAATCTTCGTCCGCAGCTAGCCTTGCCACCTCTGAAACCTGCCTCCAGCTGTCTCTAAATCTAGCTTTAGGTTTCCTTTAGGGTGAAAGTAAACCTAAACCCTTAATTCTTGTGATTTAACACCATTGGTTTTTTCCGGGGCACGCTTCACGTGGGCTAGATCACGCTGTCATGAGCGCATTGATTGGGCATTGGTGAATGAAGCTTTTAATAATATCTTCCCAAAGAGTGGAGTGAAGCATTTAATGATGGTCTCATCGGATCATTCTCCCATTTGTGTCACCTTGCATCAACAATGTGGGAAGTGGAGCGATCAGAGATATTTTAAGTATTATAAAGCATGGGAGTCTCATGAAGGATGGGCTGCTTGGTTGAAGGAACATTGAAAGACAGATTATGGATTACTAGGCGCGTTGTCCTTCCTTGATGGCCATATTAACGATTGAAAAAATAATCATTTTGGGGATGTATTTCGGCGTAAGAGAAGACTTTCTAATCGCCTTATTGGGTTGCAAACATGCTATGCAAAGAAGCCAACCGATTACTTAAGGAGGATAGAGCTCTCTGTCCGCACGGAGCTGGAAAGTGTCCTTTTACCGGAGGAATTATTGCGTCGCCATAGCTCAAGATCAAATTGGTTGCGTAACGAGAATAGAAATACAAAATTCTTTCATTCTATTCATACAGTTAGGCGTCGAGATTGTGCTCTAAAAAATCTCCAGCTAGAAGATGGATCTTGGTGTTCTAACCGACTTATCTTAAATCAAGCCTTCACGGATTATTATTCTAATATTTTTGGCTGCTCGATGGATGCCTCTACTTCTCGAGCGTGCTTTCCTTTGCAAGGATGTTTCCCGCCATTATCTGATCTTCATAAGCAACTCTTAGGTAAGATGGTGGATGCCTTGGAGATTAAGGAGGCCCTGTTTGACATGGATCCAGATAAAGCACCTGGCCCTGATGGATTCTCCGGGGCTTTCTATCAACATAATTGGACTTCGGTTGGCCCCTCACTTCTGGAATTTGTTGGTCAGGTGTTCAAGAGTGGAGTTGTTCCACAAGAAGCTAATAAGGGCATGATCTCACTCATGCCAAAGATCGCGAGTTCGGAGCGGCTAGAGCACTATCGTCCCATTAGTCTGGTGAATATATGCGTCAAAGTGGTTATTAAAGTGATGGCCAATCGTATGAAATTGGTCATGCCCACCTTAGTATCCCAAAATCAATCGAACTTCATACAGGGACGTAGCATAATTGAGAACATTATTGCAACTCAAGAAGCCTTGCACACTATGCGTCTTTGCAAGGGTAGAAAAGGCTTCATGGCGATTAAGATTGATTTAGCGAAGGCCTTTGATAAAGTCGAGTGGAAATTTATCGAGGATAGTCTGAAGGAAGCGGGTATTCCTCTATACCTTTCCCAGGTCATCATGTCTTCTCTCCATACTAGCTCGTCACGAATCCTTTGGGATGGGTTGCGCGGTGATGAGTTTTTTTTGAAGAAAGGAGTTCGTTAAGGGGATCCCATTTCACCTTATCTATTCATATTATGCATGGAAAGACTTTCCCATGCGATTGAGGTCGCTGCAAGGTGTGGAGAATAGAAGCCCTTGTTATTTGGAAAAGGGAGTTTTAAGTTAACGCACCTCATGTTTGTTGATGATTTAATTCTTTTCTCGGAGGCTTCTCTAGATCAAGCTTGTGTCATGCAATGCATTCTTTGGACATTTTCATATTCTTCGGGTCAAGTGGTGAATAACACAAAGTCCGTTTTGTGGTTCTCGCCCAATGTCTCTCAAGCTACATCGTCTGACATAGAAAGGGTTTTGGGGGTACCACAAGTCAGTGATTTGGGTGTGTACCTTAGGGTGCCACTAGTACATGGACGGATCACATCGGATATGCATAAACCCTTACTTCTTAAGGTCCGTAAGAAAATTGCATGGTGGCGGACACGAAAAATCTCAATTGTAGGTCGCTTATCTCTATGCAAGTCTGTGTTTTATGCCTATCCGACATATGTAATGCAATCCATGGTTCTTCCTGTTGCGGTGTGTAAGGAGTTAGATAAGGAAATTCGGAATTTCTTGTGGGGTTCGGATTCGATCACCCATAAGCATCATCTCATCTCTTGGTCTATGCTTTGTCATGGCAAAAACAAAGGTGGCCTTGATTTACATGATTTTCATGAGATTAATCTGGCTTTCATTCTAAAGCTTGCGTGGAGCTTTGTCACGGGATATAGCCGAATTTGGAAGGGAATTTGTCATGCAAAATATTTTGTTCAAAGCCCCACAGCGTATCATACACTCCGGGATACTAGAGGCTCCCATATTTGGCGGCATATTGCTAAATACTTTGGACTCATACACTAGATGGGTAATTGGTGATGGCGGATCCGTATCCTTTTGGACAGATATATGGTTTCCTTTTGATTTTCCATTAATCACTAAAGCTATTATCTCTCCTCCTTACCCTCTTATCAATGTTCATGCAGTGACTCTATTGACAGGTGGCTGGGATACACGGACACTAGCTACATGGCTGCCCTCAGACCTGGTGGAGCAAATTTTGACCATTCCCCCCCCCCCTCCAAGTGCAGAATATGGCCCGGATAGGAGGGCTTGGTTTCACGGCTAATGGAGTATTTTCCTGCAAAATAGCTATGAGGTTAACTAGCGTGCCAGAGGTTAGGCCAGAAGAGAGGATTTGGCACTATATTTGGTCTCTCAAGTCCCCTGAGGTGCTAAACTTGTTCTTGTGGAAGGCGGCTCACGATTGCCTATGGACAATCAGCAGGAGGTTTGCCAGGAGGATAGCCCTGTCGCCAGAATATCATTTTTGTCGCAGAGAGGAAACACTTATACATGTCTTGCGGGATTGCATAAGAAGTTGTTGCATTTGGAGGGAACTTCTGCTTCTCTACCACCTTATTTCTTCCTTGTGCCTTTTTTGAAGGAATGGTTTTCACTGTTCCTATCACCCTCACATAAGAACTCTGTTTCGCAGGAACTTTTTGCGGTGATATGCTGGAAACTCTGGATGAATCGTAATGAAGAAATTTTCAAGGACAAACTTATTGCAAATTATAGTCTCGTTGCCCAAATCCGTGCATATTATGTGGGTATGCAAAGAGCCTTCGCACTGGAAGGAAGGGAAGCTAACCTACGACTTTCGTCTTTGGGGAGTGATGTGTTTCCTCTAAGCAGATCGATAGCATCGCGATCAAGATCCTTCACTTTCCATGTTGATGCAGCGATATGTAGGCGATCCTCGAGAGCAGCCTGCGGGGGTGTCCTACGAGATGAGCACTCACACTAGTTCTTGGATTAAGTTGGGCAATCAGTGTTTGCTCAGTTCTATCAGCAGAGCTATGGGCCATTTACCATAGTCTCGCTCTAATCCAGACGATGGGAATCTCCCATATTTTTATATTCTCGGACAACATTACAACATGTAAGTTGATTGCAGGCCAGTTGTCAGACATCCTGCATGCCACCCTTATTCAGATGATTCTGCAATTACAAAGTAGCTGCAAGCTATAGTTGGATGCGGTGGTTTATGTTTATCGTTCAGACAATGTCGAGGCGGATTGTCTAGCCAAATTTGATTTGTTCCTTCCGTCAGCTGGTTGGGAGCTTTTCTCTGTGGAGCCTGAGTGTATTATGGATCTCTCAGGGCCACCAAGTAAACCTGCACAAGATGTTCCCCAGCAAGAGTTTCCAGACCAAGGATACTTAGCATCTTGCTACACTGAACCCACCTCATTGCACCTAGGGAGGGATGATGAGGCTGACCACTCTGTCCTGCACGCATGGGGGGCGGATGGGATTAGAGGGTCGGGGTTCTCCGTAACTCCACTGTTGAGAATTGGTGCGGTTGAAGCTGTCATATAATCTACCGGAACTACTGATCACGCTGGACCGAGTATTGGCATTTATTTTGATCCACTTTGATTATTAGGCTACTAACGCGTCTCACCACCTTTTTGTAATCTTCACGGCTTTGGCTTATATTTTAAAAAAAAAAAAAATTGGTAAAGTACCAACATTGTGAAAATTCATTACAATAAACACCCATGCAAAAGTGTCGAACAATAATAGTAGAAATCAGAATTCTTCCATCACTTATCATACCCGAAAAATCAGCTGAAACGCCACCCCGAATCTTTGCGTGGAGTAACCGCTTTAAAACGTGACCACAGTAGCACTCAAAAACTCCTCTCCCAGTCTCCCACAAAAGCAAAACTCCTTCCTTCTTAACCCACAAACATCTCACGGAACAGAGTACAAGACTTGGGTCGGTTTGAAGAATCGATTTTGGATAAAACCCAGATCAGATTAGCGATTTATTTTTCTTTACAGGTAAAAAAATTTCAGGATGTGCTGCTGTCCGTCGAGAATCTGTTGTATGTGTTTGTGCCTGATTCTGGTGGTGATTGCTATTGGGTTTGTGTTCGGATTCGGTGTTTTTGGGCATGGGTTTCACAAGATAAAGGAAGCGTTGCACAACGAATGTAACCCTGCCGCCGGCGCCGCCTACTGTGGCCGTGGCCGACCCTTCCTGGGCTTTGATGCTCCGCCCCCGCTCTGAGGGAGGATACTTTCGTTCTCGTTCTTCCTGCAGTTTGGCAATTTTTCTCTTTGGTCAGTTCAGTTGTATAGGAATTTCATGCGTTGGTTTCGTTTTTTAATGTACTGACTTATGGAATACTTTATTTCTAGTGCTTGTTCGATTAGTTCGAAAGAAAATCATTATAGAATTGGGCAGAAGAATCCTTTGAACAGTTCGAATGAATAGAATAGAATGCGAATGGTGGTGTGGTGCAACAAATGTTGAGTTGATTTTCAACACTCCAGGAACGGCCACAATATTTATTTCGCACTCCAGGAGGCAGGAACAATCCCACCGGCCACCGTCTTGGCTCAACGAGACGAGCTTAAAAATATACAAAAATTTAAATCATATATTAGAAAATATGAATATTAATTACTAAAAAAAATTGTGCAATCAATCACATATTATGATTCGGAATGATGATCATTTATTGGGCATTCCTTCACATGAAATTTTTTCAAAAAATATAATATAAACCAAACCAAACATTCTCAGTAAATCCCGCTCTTAGATAAGGTAGCTTTGGGGAGGGTAAGATGTACTCAATCATACTCTCACCCTCAACAGAATGAGATGATCATTTTTGTGGAGACCCTCAGTTCGAAAAAAATCAAAATCTAAACCAAAAAATGTAATATAATATAAATAAATATTGAAAATAAAATGTAATATCGGTTCCATAATTGTTATGTCCTGGTTGTTTTGAAACCCGTGCTCACATTTAATTTTGGTGATTGAAAGATATGGTTTAGTGTTAGCTTATGTTCGCTACTCACCAAGATGACCTTGACATAGTGGTGTGAGTGTGTATGTGTGTGTGAGTGTGGGTGGTTGTGTGAAGTCAAGTGTTCGAATCTTGGTACCACCTAAAAAAAATTTTATAAAAAATGTTCGCTACTCTAACACATCTATAGTCTTCAACAATTACCTTCCCATTCATCTTCTTCTCAAAGAACTCCGATGGAAATCTCAGAGGGAAATTCCTCTGACCAAAGCTCGCCAACTCGCTACTTGGCAAGAATCTCGCAGGATCCTAATGAGGACTCGCTGGATTTTGAGGAAGATGACTTCACCCATGACGTCACGATGAAGGAAGACGAGGTGTTTAAATACCTCGTGAAGCTGGACTGAGGGAAGAAGAAGATGAAAAGATGGAGCTTCCCAAAAGAACTATGGACTTAAAGTCCATAAAAAATGCTGATGATGCAAGCGCTTATCGGACATAGTGACGCGAGCGATGACATAATGTTAAGGATGTAGTGGAAATTTTCACTATGGATTTAAAATCTAAATTGAAATGTAATGTAAAGTGTTTGGAGTCTGATGCCTATAAATAGGCCATTGTGTCGTCATTCGGAACACACTACACAATACCTCTCTACCCACTTCTAAACACACTTGTATCCACCACCTCTCTCTCTCTAGAATTTTTCGCTTGTAATTTTACTTTGAAGAGGAAGGTCGCTTGGCCAGTAGAAGAAGGTCGTTTGGCCAATCATGTAAGTTTTTCCTTTGTATTGCATTTTCCTTTGTACTTTTAAGTTGTTTCTATGAAAAAATCAGGTTTATAATCTGAAGGTTAAAAAGTAAAAAAAAAAAAGGAGGGATTAAATTTAGTGGTATCGGAGCCAAAATCCTTAAAGGATTTTTTTTCAGAAATTGTAGATTTTAAAAGATCAAAGAAACAATTAAGTTTGTTTCCTTTTTAAAGTGGTTTGAAACCCAAGTTGCGTTTTGCTAAGCTGTAAGACCCGTTAGGCAGGAGGACGTTGGGCTGGTTGCGATTTAATCGTTGACAGTGATAACCACCGAAAAAATGAACCTACTTTTTTGTTCTAGATGTAAGAGATATGAGAGATCTGAGAATCCTATGGATGCAGCAAGAACTGAAAGTTAACACTAAATCAAGAGATTATTATCTCAAAAGATTTTGAAGGAAATCTTCAAAAATGAAAACTACCAATATATAAACCAAATCAGGTTTATGAAATGAGTTCTTTCAATTTCAAATCTAATTACATAATCAAGACTATTGAAAGAAGAATATCCCTTAAATAGGGGGATGAAACAATTCATATGCTCTCTAAAAAAGTAATTGAAGTGCATAGGAAAAAATATAGCTACCTATATATTGGATTAATCCAAGTAGAACAACAACCGCTAACAAGCCGAGGTTTAAATGTAGCCGCCCTTATTATTGTCAGAGATAAAAGACATAATAAGTTTAATGATTCCTTATTCGGAGTAGTAGAAACATTTTTAAGCGAAGACCCAGACCATTTTAAATGTTTTCCTAATTTTTCAGTAACAATCTATGTTAAAAATGTTATGGATGTGTTGGTGTTAAACATCAAAATACATGGATATGACATGCCAGAAGAAACAAGTCATGTTTAATTGGTATATCAAATACATTATAAAGTAATGAACACAATCATCCATAAACTAAAAATAAATCCAGAAATTCTTAGTGCAAAAAGAAGAGAAACAACTATGTTTATAACAAATCTAAAAAGTAACTTGATTGTCCCAAAGACAATCATCTGAAACCAAATACAATTTCCAAAAGTTTGGAAATTAGAAAGTATAACTAATTAGAATCCGAAAAAAATGAGTGAACTTGATCAGATTATACAACACCCAAATGGTGATGTAGAGATTACATTCTCTAACAAATCGAAAGTTTTAATTAACCTTAAGCAAAATACCATCAATGTCATCCACCAAATAGGAAAAATCTCCAACAGTTGGGATTAAAATATTAAAGGACCAAATATGATTTTGTAGTTGAAAGTTATAATTTGATTGAATAAAAACGGTGCACCATGATCACTTTTTCCAACTAAACGATTTATGACCTCCTTAATACATCTATTTGGCAAATGAGTGGCAAAACAAATCATAAAAGGTGAAAGAGTATGACACTTTTATCTACCTTACAAATATAATTACTTTCGGAAAATTTGAATTCAAATTCCTAGTGTCCAAATTTTCATCACAATCATCAGAAATCATCCTCCATAAATCCTGAGTTTGAGCACAGCAATTGAGGGCTTTAGATCATTCATTTCCAAGTATCTCTTGTAACCCGAGTTCGCCTCTGAAGAAAAGAAGAACTCGAATTGTTTGGGGAATTTTCTCGGTTGAATTCACATGAATCGTGTACTAAGATATTGCATTATATAGACATGATAGCCAAATCAACTATGGTAGGCTAATCAATTATGGAATTTGGATTGACTTTCAATTCTTCCAATGATTAACTTACCCAAAAAAAAATTCTTCCAATGATTATCTATAATTAACATTCCGCCTCAAATTGATTAATGACATATTCAATACCTAACTTGACTAAAACATCATGATATGCTCGACGAGCCACAGCCTTTATGAGGATGTATGTCAACTTATCTTCAAATCTATTAAAGGGAAGAGAGATAATCTTATTTTTTAATTTTTCTTTTTTGAAGAGTCTATCCAGTGTTCTAGTTTTCGGCGCCTAGGCGGGCGCCTAGGCGGCCTGGGCAGCCTGGCCACACCGAATTGGTGCTGGGCGGCCAGGCTGGGCGGGAGCCCAGGGCCACCCAGGCCGCCTGGGCACCCGCCCAGGCGTCCTGGGCGATCGACTTTCCTGAATTTTTTTTTGCAAAAATAAATAAATTAGCCTAACCGGCTAGGCGGCCGCCCAACGCATTCTCAAACACTGGGTCTATCAATCTCAATATATTTGTCCTATCATATTGTATTGAATTCTATGAGATGTGTACACCAGCTCAATTGCCACATCTCAAAGGACATAGTTCATCTGATGGAAAGTCCAACTCAGTCATAAGCTTGCTCAGCAATAAAATCTTTGTCACCCCTTTTGCAATGCCTGAAATTCAGTCTCTGCATTCGTCAATGTAACTACTTTCTACTTCTTGCTTTTCCAAGTCACCAAGTTCCCTCTAATAAAGGTAAAATATCCAGATGTAATATGACTTCCTACCCAGTTTGCATTAGCATACGCTTTCATTTTGAGATGACCATTTTTCCGAAATACTACCCCAGTCAGGGGTACCCTTCAAATATCATAAAATCCTCAAAGCAGCATCAATATGATTATTCTGTAGCCTATGCATGAACTGACTTACAACTCTAACTGCATATGCAATGTCAGGTCTAGTGTGAGACAAGTATATCAACTTACCCACAATGTATTGATACCTCTCTTTTCCCACATCTTCACCATCGTTGGAAATCCTAAAGCCGAGATTTTAAGCCATGGGTGTTAGCTGGCTTGCTTTCCAGCATACTTGTCTCAGTCAATAAGTCTAGTATGTACTTCCTTTGGGAAATATAAATACCAACTCGAGATCTCATGACCTTAATACTAAGGAAGTAGTTAAGCATTTCCAGATCCTTCATCTCGAACTCTTTGAACAAATTTGTCTTTAACTCCTTTATCTCAGTTACATCAGCATATATGATAAAAAGGTTATACCTCTACTCTACTCCTCCTCTTGTTGAACAAGGTACGATCTGAATTACTCTGCAGCCATACTTCCTCATCACTACAGTAAATCATCTAAACCATGTCCTGGAAAACTGTTTAAGGCCATCGAGCACCTTCTTCAATCTGCACAACTTTCTAGGTCGAAATTTTTTTGAAAAGCCAGGTGGCCCTAGCATATAGACCTCCTCTTCAAGAACACCATGTAGGAATGCATTTCTCACATCAAATTGAAATAGAGGTCACTCCCTATTAGCTGCAATTGGGAACAAAAATCAAATCATGTCAATCTGCATAACACGCAAAAAAGTCTCCTAGTAATCTACTTCACAGGTCTGCATGCAGCCTTTGGCTATCAATCTTGCCTTAAACCTCTCAACAGATCCATTAACCTTTCTCTTTATAGTGCATACCCACTTGCAACCTACAACCTTCTTCCCATCAGGTAGTCGACATATCTCCAAGGTATGATTCTTCTCCATGACACTCATCTCAGTCTCCATGGCCTGCTTTCGCTCATGCACTAACATCGCCTCCTCCATGGCCATCGGATCAATATACGACAGTAATAAAAGCCTTTGCTGACTCAGATTCTCTCCACATCTGAATAAATTAGCCAAAGGATACTGCCGTGAGCCTGGAATATGATCAGGTGAGTATCTCTTTGCTACAATCCCATGAGTGCTCCGAGCAGGTAGCGTTTGGGTCGGTGCAGGGCCAAGAGTGACTGGATCAGAAGTAGAAATAGGAGCGACATCCTCTGAATCTGGAGAAATAGATATATCCTGCACAGCAGCACAGGTACATTAGTAGGAATATCCTGATGAGATGAGTCAGAATCATCTCATTAGGGCGAAGCGCGGCGACGTGATTTGCATCAACCAATGCTCGATGACAGAGTAATCTAATCAAGTGTGTCATATACCACATGGCTCTCCACTTGACTCCTTGCTTGGATACCGTGATAGTAAAATTCTGACTCCACGAAATCACAATGAAGAGTCGTGAACATCTGACGAGAAACTAGATCATAACATCGATATCCCTTTTGATGAACTTCATACCTCACAAAGACACACAAGGGCACATACTTTCAGTTTAGTACGATGAAACTTAGGGATACAGATAAATACAGAATAACCAAAAAAGTGAGGGGGACATTCAGATAGGAATCTTAAGTTTAAGTACCTTAGTAGGAATACAATTCACCAAGTACGTTGTTGTGGCAATAGCCTTAGACCAAAAAGATGCAGACACACATGAATCAAGCAAAATTGCTCTAATGATATGCAATAAAATATGTTTTTTCCTCTCTACTACACTATTTTGCTCAGGGACATAGGGGCAAGAAGTTTGATGAATAATGTTGTTTTGAATTAAAAAGGTGTCCACATAATGATTCACAAACTTCCCCCATTGTCAGAACGATTTTTTTGAGATACCTCAAATATACGGATCAATTGCTAAAAATGCAGGAATTTATCAAAGCCTCATATTTATTTTTCAAAAAATAAATCGAGCACATGATGTTGCAATCATCAACAAAAAGCCAGAATATTTAGGAAATAGTTTCTTCAGACACTAATCAGGCGAGTGACCCAATCTCCAGTGTCATAGCCATCTCTACCCATCACAACCACTTCAAACATTCAATGCATCACCCGCAACAACAACCTCATCCACATAATACAGCCCGACCCGGTGCGTACCACACCAACATTTGTCTGGATATCCTACAAAATAGAGAATGATGGATACATAATCACCTTGCAGTTCAACTCTTTAGTCACGTTACTAGTATAAAGTAATTTATGTGAGAGGGAAGGCACAAATAAATAATTAGAAAGCTTAAGCATCAGAGTAATTTTAGTCATCCTGGATCCCTTAACTGGGACAAGTTCACCGCTAGTTGTATGGATATTAGTTCTTCGGGATCTATGATTAGCAATAATATAAACAGCCTCATACGTAACAGTATCAATCGCTCCACATTCAAAACTCAATCCTTTATGTACCCCACCATGAGAACACAGGTAAACACATTTAAACAAGTATCCTCTTCTTCTTCTTCTAGACAGGTAAAGTCATTCAAATAATACAAGGCATGGGAGGCTCATCCGGATTGGAGGTGTTGGCTATCTCAGCATTGGCCAACGGATAGTGATCTTCCCGTAGCTTTGCAAACCCTCCAGGCATCAATTATGGAGAGTTGAACGAGCCATTTTGGGAATGTGTTTAAACAAAAGAGACATCTTTTAAATCGTCTTGTTGGACTTCAAACTTGCATAGCAAGGAAAAGTACTCTGTATTTGACGAATCTGGAGCGGGACTTGAGAAATGAATTAGAGAACATTCTGGTGCGGGAAGAGCTTCTTGGAAGGCAAGCGGCCAGGGGGTTTAGGGTTTAGGATTTAGGATTTAGGGTTTAGAGTTTAGGGTTTAGCCAGAACTGAGTTGAATTTTTTTTACACGAATACGAGATCTTTTCTCTGCTACGCAGAGCTTGCTGCTTTCCAGACCTATTGAGGATATGGAGATTAAACAAGCACTAATGGACATAGACCCAAACAAGGCAGCAGGCCCTGATAGATATTCAAGTAGCTTCTATCAGTACAACTGGGATATCATAGCAGTTGCTCTATTAAAGTTTGTTCATCAAGTCTTCATGCACGTCCAGGTATCCTCTAACGTGAATAAAGGCATGATACATCTTTTATCCAAGGTTTCGAATCCAGAAAGTTTTGAGAATTTTCGACCTATTACGTTTATTAACATCAACATGAAGATTATCTCCAAGGTTATAGCCAACCGTCTTTGCGAGATCCTTCCCACTATTGTTTCTCAAAACTAATCCAGTTTCATTAGAGGAAGGAGTATTGTGGAGAATATTATTGTTGCCCTAGAGGCTCTACACACTATGAGTCGCTGCAAAGGAAACCTACAATTCATGGCTATCAAAATTGATCTAGCAAAGGCATTTGATAAAATGAATTGGACTTTCATTAAAGATACTCTCAAGGATGTGGGCATTCCGGCATATTTATCCAATGTGATCATATCTTCCCTCAGTTCTAGTTCTGCCCAAGTGCTATGGGATGGCTGTAGAGGTCCCACCTTTTTCCCAAAAAATGGTATCCGACAAGGAGACCCTATCTCTCCATACTTATTTGTTC
>JAOYMZ010061390.1:0-12964 GCA_025802335.1 Pinguicula primuliflora
TTTTCTCAGTGGCAATTTTGAAATTAATTCGAAGTTTAAATGTGATATAATTATTCTTGCACATTCAAAAATCCTTCGCCAAAAGAATAAGCTCTCCCAAACACAAACTTAATTTAAAAGAGGAACTATATGTAACCAACTAAATTAATTGGGGTGTACAGTGTTATAGCAAGAGGACCTAGAGTTCCGTTGTAGCTATCTACAAAAACTTTATCCTCGGCCAACATTAAAATATTAGTAAATTTCGTTGCTCAAATCTTCAACCTCGATCTATCCGTACAATCCAACTCAATTGTTGATTTGTTGGCTAGGAGTCTGGATTTTAGGTACGTTGAACAAATCAACTCACAATAAAATAAATCGCATATCCACACCAAATTTACTTTTTTTTTATTTTGTAACTATTGACATTTGTCGGTGTACTATGGGCATTTCCCATATACCCACATCTTTTCCAAATTTACTTTCTGACCCCATAGGCATCCCATTTCAACCGGTTGCACACAGATTCAACTCGTTCTCCACAACTCCATGCACACTATTTTTTTTTTTATGGGTACTCCATGCACACTATTACAATGCAATTTCGAGTTATTGTCATCATCTTTCATGAAATTGAAATCATCAACGAAAAACTTATACATATAAAACCATCATACTTATCCTAAACCCTGGTTCTAGCGACCGTAATTTCTAAAAAAATTCCTTAGGGTTAAGTAGCTATTTAATAGGGTTTTAAAATTGGAACCCACATAGAAGAAAGTCAATTTTCTAACACAAAAGACTTTGAATTAAACTTTTAAACTTTACTCTATAATTTTAAAGTGGTTTTATAATCAAATTATGTGTTGGAATCCTAAAAAAATCTCTTATGAGTCCGAAAATGGGTATTTTTTCGGAAAATATTATTTCTACACACCTTATTGACATTGTGATGTGTCAATATTCACAACCACAATTAAAATAAAAGAAATAAAGATTAATTATAAAACTTGTGATTGTGATGATTGGCACATCACAATGTCAATAAATTGTAGCCAAAATTGTGTGTATGAGTAAGCATTGCCCATTTTGTAGGGTGTCATGCCATTAATAATGCTATGTGTATCATCACTTTTGACTTTATTCATAACCCCTTATGTGGAAAGTATCACAATCACACATTAAAAAATAATTGTGGTTGTGTGTGGTTGTGATATTTGTCACATAAGGAATTATAAAAATGGATCAAAAGTGAAGGTACATATAGTATTAATCCTCATGCTATTATTTTATGCCAAACAAAATCTGGTTAATAATAATCAAACACAAAAACTGACAAATAGAAGACTACCTACCATTCCAGGTTGGCTATGCGCTCGACGTGCCGTGGTACGCCAGCCTGCCTCGGGTGGAAGCTCGATTCTATTTGGAACAGTACGGCGGGGAAGACGATGTGTGGATTGGGAAGACGTTGTACAGGTAAGACTTACAGACAAAACATGTATAGACTAGTATATGACCTTATTGCCCTTTGGTGATTGAGATGATCTTCCTTCAGGATGCCGTACGTGAACAACAACAACTATCTGCTGCTGGCGAAATTGGACTACAACAATTGCCAAGCCATACATCAGAAGGAGTGGAAAAACATCCTAAAGTAAGAAAACATTTTAATATAATAAGTTGTCAAATATCCATATTTATTTATTTTGTCTGGGAATGGCAGATGGTATAGAAATTGCAATCTTGGAGAGTTTGGTCCTAGTGAAGAAAGGCTGCTCGTAGCTTACTATATCTCTGCCGCCTGCTTATTTGAACCAGAGAAATCCGAAGAGCGTCACGCGTGGACCAAAACAGCGATTTTAGTAGAAGCCATTGTGTCGCATTTTGACCGACGGCAACTCTCCATTGAGAAGAAGCGTGCTTTTATCGAAGAGTTCGAAAGGGGGAGCATCCTCAACTATCCAAATGGTGGAGAAAGGTGAATGAGGATCTTTTATTTGAGTTAATTTTATCATTCCGCTAAATTCTACTCAAACGATCCATATTAAAATTTTAATTCAAGTGGGCCCATAGAGTTTAAACTTATATAACTTTTTGTTAAATGATTTTTACGCTAAAGTTTGACCCGTATTGAGCAGATCAAAAACAAAAACAAGTCTGTCGGCCACATTGCTTATCACTCTAAATCAGCTGTCTTTGGACATTCTGCTGGATCATGGTCGGGACATACATCAGCAGTTGAATGAGGCGGTATGTCTTAAACATTGTTATTTAGGATTTAGGGTAAATGCAATTTAACATTATGAATGCATGTCATGTCCTTGAGATTACTAGACCTTGAATTGATTGTTCATCAATGTGTGCAGTGGCTTCATTGGCTAAAGACATGGGAAGAAGGGGGAGTAAGAATTAGAAGCGGAGATGCGGAGCTCATTCTCCGAACGATAACTTTAACGGGAAGAACTGCTGGGGAGCTTCACCCGTCGCACCCAGAGTACCAACAACTCTTTGAGGCCACCACGAGCGTATGCCAACAAATTCGCCTGTTTCAACAGGCAAAAGTGAGTTTTTATTCGCACTTTGTGGGATTCATTCAGTTAATGCAATCAAAATGAATAGTCTTCTCAATGTAACATGCATGGTACCTTTAGGAGGACGGCGAGATCAACAACATGATAGGTGTCGACGACAGTATTACGACGTCGGAAATCGAGATTGGGATGCAAAAACTTGTGGAATTGGTGTTTACGAGATCAAGGGACGATATCCACCCCCAAATGAAGCATAAATTTCTTCTGATTGCCCAGAGCTTTTACTATGCTGCTTATTGTAGCCCGGGAACAATCAACTTCCATATTGCCAAAGTGTTGTTTGAAAGAGTGATGTGATGATCGGATATTACATATTAAAATAAATATTTATTAAATAAAATATTCTTTTGGCACCCTTGCCCTCCACAGTACCGAAACAAGGAAAAAAGTTTACTAATTAGTTTTTTACTAAATTTTGTAATTTGTGTGAAATCGTCATTTTGTATAAAAAATAGCAAAACCTGCTAATATCAAACGGAGTAAGGAAGAAGCAAAAACTGGGATAAAATCGTTAGGCGGCTTATATTCATGTAAAACAAGGGAAATGTATAGGAACTGATAGTGTGTGTACTAACAGAACCGCTGCCCCATTGGCCAAGATTAGTGTGTACAAATATAAATAGACTTACCTTGGAAACTGAACAGGAACTTGATAATAGAATTGTCTGAAACTGAAAACTTAGAGGCTGTGGGAGCATGTGGGGGCAGCAAGAGCGGATGGAGTTAACTTTAACTTCACGAAGAAGTTTGTGCCAACATTAAAGGAGGATCTGATAAGTATAATGGGTGAGTTCCATGCAAATTGGAGAATTGTTAGAGGTGGTAATCAGCACATATAACACTTATTGCCAAAAAGGAATCGCCACAGCAAGTGAATGATTAGCATCCAATTATTTTGGTTGGATGTACATATAAAATCATAGCAAAGGTTGTAGCAAGGAGAATCTGGGGTGTTCTGGATGAGGTAATTGCTGCGAATCAATCTGCATTTGTGTGGGTCGTTAGATGCTAGATGGTGTGCTGGGTGCAAACGAGGTGGTGAATGAGGTGAGATTGAATAAGGCTCAGACTCTGATACTTAAGTTGGATTTTGAGAAGGCATATGATTCGGTGAATTGGAATTTCTTGGATAATATGATGGAGAATCTGGGATTTTCAGGTAAGTGGAGATTGTGGATTGCTGAATGTCTGAAGTCACCAACGAATTTTGTTCTTGTGAAGGGCAGTCTGTCGAAGGAATTTAAGCCCTAGAGAGGTCTCAGACAGGATGATCCCCTCGCTCCACTCCTATTTTTGATTGTAACTGAGGGACTGGACTATCTGATGAAAAGAGAATTAGAAGAGGGAATGATAGATCCTTTGGAATTAGGGATTAATAAGATAAAGCTGTCCCATAAGCAATTTGCAGACGATACCATCCTATTTGGAAAGTGCTCATGGGAAAACATAAAGGGTTTCAAGGTGGTGTTAAGGTGTTTTGAGCTCATCTGAGGACTGAGAATTAACTTCCATAAATGCAGTTTGATTGGCATAAATGTGGAAGATGAAGTGTTGGAGGAGATGGCAGGGTACCTTAATTGTAAAACTGGGTTGTTACCCTTCATATATCTAGGATTACCAGTGGGTGATAAAGGAAGCGTGGTTTCAATGTGGAAGCCAGTGATAAAAAGGTTTGAACAAGTCTTAGGGGACTGGAGGAATATTAATCTGTCGATTGCAGGCCGAGTTATGCTTATTAACTTTGTTATCTTCTCTGCCCACATACTATTTTTCGATGTTCCTTGCCCTCAAACAAGTCCTAAACAAACTTGAATTCTTAACAAGAACCTTTTTTGGGGGAGGGAGAGACAATTAAAAAAAGAGTTGCTTGGGTAGCTTGGGTGAAAGTGTGTCTACCTACAGATCGGGGTGGGGGGGTGGGGGAGGGCTAGGAATTAAGAGGTTGGAGGTCATTAACAAAGTCCTATTTGGCAAATGGGGTGGGGGTAGACTTTTAGATGAGAAGGATGAGCTATGGAAGAGACTGATTATTTCCAGGTATGTGAATGGTCAGGATTTAAGTATTGGGAGATGTAGGGTGTTGGAAATGGAGGTGGGGTGATAAGAACGAGAGCTAGAAGGGTGAGGGAGACAACATGGTGGAAGAGTGTGGGGTGTATTGCCCAGGAAGGCTGGTGTAAAATTAGTATGAGGCTGAGAGTCAGAAATGGGATGAGGGTGAGATTATGGGATGACATTTGGGTTGGGGAGGAACCATTGAAGGGAGACTTTGACAGATTAATGAACATTGACTTGTTGAAAGATAAATCCATAGCTCAGCATGGACAACGGGTTAATGGTGTGTGGGTGTGGAACATTGTTTGACTGGGAACATCACGAACTGGAGGAGCTAACAGATTATATATCTCATATTGTCTTGCAGGAAAATATACCGGACGAATGGTGATGCCATAACAGTGTGTCTGGAAGGTATGAAACGAGGACGTCGACTCAAAAAGTACATGACGGAATACAAATGCACATGGAACCAGAACTGGTGGAGGTGTTGTTACCCTTGTGGAGTAGGTGCGTCCGTCAGAAGAATTAGGAGATTCTCTAGAAGAAATACGGGCTTCTGGCGTCAAAATGCTTGGTCCCACTTATGGGGTCAAATCAATATATTGTAAGAAGAAATATTTCAATCTCATCGATCTCATACCAAATCCCATTAATCGAATCACTTTGTTGATAAATACGAGACACCTAAGTCATACAAGTAAAGAGATATTCATTTTGTCATCTCTCGGGTCATCCTCCGTGCTCGGCATCAACCACTTCCTACAATCCGGCCTGAACCTTTGACTAGACTCTGTAGGATCAACAAGAATAGCTGGACGGAGTACGGTAGAATGTCTACCAGCAAAGTTCTCCACATGAGTAATCTCTCAATTCATCCTATTTCATCAGATTCGAGGGTTCTGAAGGATGAACCGGATATGACCATATCCAATAAGATTTCATTCTTGAACAAAAATCCAAAAATTGATTTCTTTCATTTATTCCCCGACCAGAAAATAGACTGATTTTTTCTGTAACATAGGAGGTTCATTTCCCCACAAATTCCATGTGGCTATACCACTTCCGTAGGCGTCCGGAGGAGCCGAATGGGCAGCAGGAGGAGGAGGAGCTAGCAAAAGGGGTATTAAATGAATGGAATTGGGACATGGATGGAATATAATGAAATAGGGAATATAATGAAATAGAGTCACTTTGAGATTCCCTCTGAAATGAGTCACAGAAGGGAGCCACTTCCAATGTGGGCGGATTTGGTCAAGGAGATGCAGAAATAGTTCTTCAAGATCCATTACGTATCCAAGGTTTTTTGTTCTAGTTTAGAATTATTTAAATTTATGTTTATAAGATTTTTAGAATTAATAAATTAGATAAAAATATCTTAAACTAAATTCTTAATTAAACTACTTCTGATGTACAAGTAGCTCTCTCCATTAACCCTCTCGGGTTGTTCCAGTGGTGGAGGACCTGAATCTCACAATTGGAGAGGTAGGTTCGAATCTCACTAGGAACAAACAATTCGTTTGAGCCACCAGCGCAAGCTTAGGCCCGAATGGCCAAGTTTGTGAAGGGAAGTGACCTTTTATAAATCCCTAGCCTGCGTTTAGTAGGAAGGATAAGTTGGATATAGAGGGATAGGATTTAGTAAGATGAAATAATTTGTCTTGCGTTTAGTATGCAGGATTACATATGATTCGTAAGTTTTAGGATATAGTGAGATTTTAAAATCCAGTATTTAGTATGCAGAATAATTTCATGTGAGTATTTTGAAATTTATGTGAATTTATAAAGTTATTTTCTTAATTTAATTTAAAATAAAATACAAATAATAAAAAAATTCAATAATTTCATTTTTTATCGAACTCGCAAAAAGACATGCATATTTCTATCAAATTTTGAATGCCCGAATCTAATCACTAACAAATATCGGTTATTTTTTAGGTACAAAAGAAATTACAAAAAAGAATTAAAAATATATTATTAAAAAATTTTAGGAAAAAATATTTTATATTTTATTGGAAAAATTATTTTGTACTAATTTTTGGATAATTTTTCAACACTTAAAATTAAAATATATTTTATAATTTTTTGTAGTTTTATAAATGAAAGACAAATTAATAATTTAACCAATAAAACTCAATTATCCTCACAAATCTTATATGTTTAAAAAGAAAGTTTAATCCACCCATATCCAGTTATTTCCCGGATCAACCCATTTGACCCGGAAAAACCTTTCCTAAACTATCCTGGTTACCAAACACAGGATATAGTGAGATAATTTTTCAAAATCCCACTAACAAATGCACATGGAGAAACGGGATCCTATTGTGAGTAGGAAAAATGATATGGATCAAGAAAATTTTAGCAAGAAATTTGAAGGAAATTTTCACTAATTGGGCATTTTTGGCAACTTTGGGTAGCCGAAAAAAATCCGTCAATATTTTTGGAATCTTTGCATCAAATTTTTTTGGAACCAGTCATAGATTCTGATTTCGGCGGCTTCGTCGTCAAAAAAACTAAAACCCTATTAAATAAGCATTTTAAGAGCAACAAACTTAATTATAGCATTAAACGGTGTGTTACGAGTGTCAAAAGTAAAATCTAAGACCAGTTCCTGAAAAATTTCGACGTAATGATTCCAAAAATATTGATAGATTTTTTTCTGACGACCTACCGAAAATTTCCTTCAAATTTCTTGCCAAAATTATTTTGCTCCATATCATTTTTCGAAAAAAAAAACTGTCAATATTTTTGAAATCTTTGTGTCAAAATTTTTCAGGACCAGTCATAGATTCTAATTTCGGCGGCTTCGCCGCCCAAAAAACTAAAACCCTATTAAATAAACATTTTAAGAGCAACAAACGTAACCCTAGTCTTAAACGGTATGTTACGAGTGCCAAAAGTACAATCTATGACCGGTTCCTGCTAAAATAATATGGAGCAAGAAAATTTTAGCAAAAAATTTGAAGGAAATTTTTTGTAGGTCGCCGAAAAAAAAAACTATCAATATTTTTGGAATCCTTACATCTAAATCTTTCAGGAACCGGTCTTAGATTTTACTCTCGTAACACACCGTTTAAGGCTAGGATTAAATTTGTTGGTCAATTTTTTTCTGCCACAGGGTCATCGCGTCTTTTTTAATATGCCACTGCCCGGACTTGACAAGTCCAAAAATAGAGCCCGGAGTTGCGAAATCCGAAAATTTGCACCCGAACTTGCGAAAACCGGGAATTAAAAATCTTGGTCTTCGCATCAACGGGCGTCATTAGCATGACTAATTTCCGTGTTTCACGTATCCCGGACTTCGGAAGTTCGGGATTTAACATTGGCGAGAAATTTTGGCGGGAATACAAGTCCTGATGTTCGGAAGTCCGATAGATTTGGCAGGAATTCCCAAATTTGCAAAGTTCAGGATTGTAAAGAACCCCGGACTTCGGAAGTCTGGGATATATATTATAAATTCACCATCAATTTTTACATTTCTACCACCACCAACACAACAAATATTTGACGATGAGCAACTACTACAGTTCTGGATTCTACGCTGGTGTGGTTTTTCTGGGCAATGGAATTTGAATTTTCCACCCACTCAGGACAATGATCAACAGCAAATGAGTATAGATGGAGGGTGAGACCACCATGTAGTACCCGATCCACCATTCCACCACCTGAAGCCATCAATATTTTTACATATCCGCAAGTTGCTTCGATGGGGCCTGTAGATGGAGGTGAGATTCTTGATTTTGAATCTAATAGTGAGGATGAAGGTGAGGATATGCGTCTGATCCGTACGATTTGCCCAAGACCTCGGGTCGATCAGATGTACCCTGCACCATTAGATGGTGGACCTGCCGAGTGGTATCATGATGAATATCCTCAACTTGGGGATTCTATGGATATTCCCCCATCTATAGCACAAGTCGTTTCGACGACGATCAAAGATAGACCTACTTGTATAATTTCTGATAGAGGGAGAGGCTATCTGAATGCAATTAGCCGACTTCCATCATTCAATGGCCAGACCAGTGTGAACAGATTTACGACATATTTGTTCGAATGTTAATGCGCATTACAAAGATAAGGTGGTGAAGGAAATGGCTTGAAAAGCGGATTCGACGCGAGCAAAATAAAATTTCATGACCAAATGGATCAGATACTCGCTCGTAATCCTACTGCGCACTAATACTTAGCAGACATTGATGTAGCTAAGTGGACCGCGTCCAACAATGATGGTGCTCGTTTTGGAATAATGACAATGAATCGGGTCGAATCAGA
Organism: Pinguicula primuliflora; assembly: GCA_025802335.1. NCBI lineage: Eukaryota > Viridiplantae > Streptophyta > Magnoliopsida > Lamiales > Lentibulariaceae > Pinguicula > Pinguicula primuliflora. Next base: position 8,904 of record JAOYMZ010061390.1, read on the forward strand.
GGATGAACTTACCAGCAGCTCTAGAGGATTGGAAAGTCAATTACTTTGGCGACCTTTTTTGCCAGAAGAGACGGCTCACGAAGCGAGTCGCAGGAATTCAAAAAGTTATGGTTACTCGCCCGTCTCAATTTTTAATCGACTTAGAGGTGGATTTACTAACCGAACTGGAGGACATTCTGTCTCATGAAGAGTTATTACATAAGCAGAACTCTCGGTGTATGTGGGTGACGCAGGGTGACAGATCCTCAGCTTACTTTCATGCCTTGCATAAAAAGCGTAGGAAACCTGTTCACACGAGAAGCATATTGTTAGAAAACGGTGTGTGGTGCTCGGATAAAGAGGTGCTCGCTCAAGAAGTTATAATGTATTATCAGCGCATCTTCGACACCAGCATTGGTAGGGATCGGCAGGAATTATCCTCATTCCCTCTTTTCGGTCGATTCCCCCCATCCCGCCTCACCCACAAGTACACCTGGACAGTCCGGTCAGCCCCGAAGAGGTCAGGCAGGCTGTATTTGGTATGCATCCAAACAAAGAGGCTGGGCCGGATGGGTTCATGTGCAGCTTCTTTCAACATAATTGGGAAGTGATTTCTCCTTCTCTCACATTCTTTATCTTGCAGGTGTTTCAGGACGGCATTATCCCCCCGTCCGCTAACCAGGGGATGGTGTCTCTCCTTCCCAAAATTGTTAATCCGGAAGTCTTTGGTCATTATCGGCCAATTACTTTGATTAACATTTCGGTCAAGATAATCTCAAAGATTATCGCGAATCGTTTGAAACCGATTATGCCTATTCTTATTGCTGCTAATCAATCAAGTTTTGTGCTAGGTAGATCAATCACTGACAATATCATTGTGGCGCAGGAAGCGATTCACACGATGCGAAAGAATTCTACCAAGACTCAATATATGGCCATAAAGATTGATCTTGTCAAAGCCTTTGACAAAATTGAGTGGGAGTTCATTCGGGAGACCTTGGTTGACGCCAAAATTCCTACCTTTTTATCCAAAGTCATTCTTGCATTTCTCGAATCAAGGGCTACCCAAATTATCTGGGATGGCATTCGGGGCCTGAGCTTTCAACCACGACATGGCGTCCGCCAAGGCGACTCAGCCTTTTTGTTCATCCTCTGCTTGGAGAGATTTACTCAAGCTATCCAGGAGGCTACATCTAGGGGGTTCTGGAAACCGCTTACTTTCGATAAAAAAAATGGCCTCTTTCTTACTTACTGTTTGCTGACGATTTAATATTGCTTGCAAAAGCATCGATCCAGCAGGCACTGCTCATAAAAAGGATGCTAGAAGCATTTTCGTCGGCTTCAGGACAGGCGATGAATACTAGTAAATCCGTGTTCTGTTCCTCTCCGGGCTGCACACCCACTCTAAACTCCGAGTTAGAACAGACTCTTGGCATCATGCGGGTCGACAATCTGGGGCATTATCTTAGCGTTCCAATTATTCATGGTTGCGCCTCCAGGGATTCACATGGTGGTTCTCTTCTGAAGATGCGCAAACGAGCTAAAGCGTGGAACCAACGCCGTATCTCTTTAGCCGGCCAACTGGTTCTTTATAAAATCGTCCTCACTGCCAATTCGTTCTACCAAATGCAAATAGTTCAACTCCCAATGAATACTTGCTTGGAACTAGACAAGGTGCTGCGTTCCTTCTAGTGGGGGGCACAATCACTCAATGCAAGCAGTCTTTGGTGTGTTGGGAAGTCATTTGTCTACCGAAAAAGTGGGGAGGTCTCGGCCTACGTCAATTTAGGGAAGCGAACTTGGTTTTTATGCTTAAACTTGCCTGAGATTTGTTTTCGGGTGCGCCGAAACTATGGACTAACCTTTTCATGGCTAAATATAATCTTTCGGGATCAGGTTTTCAGGAACCGTACGCATTCAGGGGTGGTTCACACTTATGGCGACAGATCTCCCGCCTGATCGAGACCATACGAGGTCACGCTTGTTGGGTGATCGAAAATGGTTCGAGTGCTCGGTTTTGGATTGATGTATGGTAGCCTTTCACCACACCCTTGGTACATGTTGCTATTCCCCCTCCTTGTCTGGACCTCTCACTCCCAGTCTCCTATTTTGTTGACTCAGCCGGAGGATGGGACTTAGTAAGACTTACGGACTGCATCCCCAATGTTTGTATTGCGAAGCTTATCACCCTGTCACCCCCCTCAGTGGAGGCGGGTCCCGACGTGACTATGTGGAAAGAATCTGCTTCTGGGAAATTTACATGCGCCTCAGCTGCTGAGGTGGTGGTTGGAAATGCCGTTGTCCCTTCTGATACCTCTTCCTGGCAGCAAATCTGGGCTCTAAAAGTCCCAACACATATCAAGATTTTTCTTTGGAAACTAAGTCATAACGTGCTCTGGACTAATTCCGAACGGTATAGGAGGGGTTTGACGGACTCCCACGGTTGCCATATATGTTTCGGTGTGGAAACAACTGTGCATATTCTTCGTGACTGCCCCAAAGCTCGGACGGTTTGGGGCTCGCTAGATCCACTGCTTGATGGCTCCTTCTATGCAGTCTTGGAAATGCATGTATGGTTAGGGTCCAATTTATCCATTGCTTCTAACCTGGTTTTGTGGTCTGTCCTATTTTCTACAATTTGCTGGCATTTGTGGAATGCTAGGAACGATGAAGTGTTCAACAATCAACCAGTCAAGGGGGTTGAACTGCTTCCCTACATCAAAGCTGCTGCTGCCAAAACCGCTCGCTTCTTTGCCTATAATGCATTACAATCCCAACGGCGTGTGACAGCTATAGAAGGTCTTGGTGAGTTTTCCATTCCTACTTCTGATCTGGTTCTGGCAGGTGGACATTCTTATCGTATGCAGGTCGATGGAGCTGTGGTTTGTTTTAACTGTAAGGCTGCTTGCGGGGGAGTTCTATGGGACAAATTTGGTCGACGAGATCTTGAATTTTTTAGTTACATTGGAACATGCGACAGTCGTACAACGGAACTCTGGGCCTTATACTATGGCATTGCTGCCTGTTGTCACCTGCTGCTGCAACATGTAGTCATTGAGTCAGACGCCAAGGAGGCACTGCTCGCGGTTCATGGGCGGCTGGTGGACCTTCCCAACTCGGCTTTGCTACACCAGATGCAAATTCTGCTCGCTACCCACCAATTCCTGCTGGTCTATCGGAGGCACGACGAGATGGTGAAGGCTGATACTCTTACCAAAGCTGGCCTAAATTCGGACATTGTAGGAGTGAAGTTCCTCATGCCTGGTTCTCAGCTGGGAGGGGTGACTCTGGCCGATCTCCCAGGCCAACATCTACCCTTCACACCTGGTGGTTTACACGCGGCCGATCTCATTACGGTGATAGCTCCGCTAGATTCTTACCCCGAGAATCATGGCAGGTGCAGGTTCGGAGATTGCATTTCTTGGCCTTCTGACTATCCTCCGGTGGCAGTCTCCTCCTTCTTGTTTAATCCACCCTGAGTCCTTTAGCCGGGATTGTCATATTTTCTTTCTGCTTGTCTCTTTCGTTTTCGGCCTTCTCTGGCTATCGATGTATCAAAAAAAATCGGGTCGAATGCTTTAATGGAGTGCTTAAAGGTGCAAGCCAGCTTCTGATCACATCAATAGTGCAACAGACGCAGAAGAGCTGCATTAAATATTTTAGAGCACGAATGGGTGATTGTGCGAGAATGATTTTAAACACTCGCTGATCGTATGTGTTATTATGGAAAGTGATCGCAATTTGGCATCCCCTGCTCACACGCGATACAAGTTATTTTTCTTATATCTAAACTTGATATTTTATTAAATATTAAATTTAATCAATCAAATACATGTAGATTTGTCGTAACCACCGTGTGAACCATCTGGATTACTGCTTCTCGGAAATGACCATCTAAGCTCTTAAAAGGACATATGAAGTGTCATTCTTACCGCATGGTCAACTGTTTGAGGTACCTGTCCCACCTTTTACACTAACGCATTCCCTTGTTAGACAACAAAAGGTGAGGCCCGGGCCCCAAGAAGAAAATGAGAGAATACCGAACGAGATTGACGCGGGAAAGCAAAAAAAACAACGTAGGG